>OZ059811.1:962244-1088179 GCA_964057025.1 Standfussiana lucernea
CGTCATTGAGAGGGGGCAGCAAGTGGGGACAGACTGGGTCATGTTATTATTATTTGGGGAATTTAAAGCTACTTGCTCAGCGGCGCGGGCTGGCTCGGTGGGCAAGGGTCGGGTGGGCTGACGAATAGACTTTTTTTTTTTTTGTATGGCATCTCGCAGTTCAACCTAGGAGGTTGTCGTCTGCTCAACCGGTCTATCCTGTGGATGCCTTGAATTTAAGGCCTCCAGCCAGGGCAAAAAACTTACAAACTAAGCGACTACACGCTAAGGGCACCCCCTGTGGGGCTCGGACCTCGGCTTAGGGCGTCGCTGGGGGAGGGCAGCAAGGGGACAGGCTGGATCTGAATGGTATTATTTATGGGCTGGTTTAAAACTACTGTCACAGCATCGCGGGCTGGCTCGAGCAAGGGTCGGGGAGGGCAATTACCGGGACGTCGCGACGGACCTCGACGGCGAGGGCGGAAAGACGGCGGTTTGGTTCGGGGTTTACGCTTGAGGAGCGTACTAGTTTCCCTACGGCTCTCCTGGAGGAGAGTGATAGCGTCGTCGGGAGTAACGAGTGTGTGCCTTGGACGGCGAACCTGACTGATACGCGAGGGGTCGTATCGGGCGGCCGATGCGATCAGGGGATTTCGGTGTTTTATTGCACGATCAAAGAAACGCTTGGTGAGGCGTTTCATGAACTGCAATAAGGTGGGCGGACGAATAGACAGAGGTATTGCCACTTATATAAACAACTAGCGTCGCAACGCATACACCCCTCCCCGCCTCGTCTCAGCATGTCCGGTGTGAATGCGGCGATGCGCAATCGTGGCATGCTGTAAGGAGTAGTAGGTAGTAATTCGAGGCGGTGGTGCGTAGTGTTCCACGCGCGCCCTTATTAGACGTCGCGGGAGATTTCTACACCTCACTCCCCCCGTGAACTTGAGGAGGCCCCCGACGGGCCGGCACTAGCCGGGGATCGTGGAAGGCGCACTAGTTCCCATGATCCCCGGTGCAAGTGTGGGAAGGGAACACCGGGGTAGTTTTTAGTCAGTTCGAGTCTGACAGACCCCTCCGCCCACCTCAGGGCGGAGGACATCCGTGGGGATTTTCCAAACGGGAACAAAAAAAAAAGGGTCGGGTGGGGTAACGAACAGACAGAGGTATTGCCATTTATATAAACAACTAGCGTCGCAACGCATACACCCCTCCCCGCCTCGTCTCAGCATGTCCGGTGTGCGTGTGGCGATGCGCAATCGTGGCATGCTGTAAGGAGTAGTAGGTAGTAATTCCATTCCTTTGTTATCTTCGCAGTCGCTGTTCGAGCGTGGAGCTCGTGACCAGACAAGGAGTGCTTACATTGGGAAGAAGGCTGGTCTTTTACTCGCCCTCATCATCTGCCTAGCCTTCTCCCAACTATGTTGGGGTCGACTTCCACTCTAACCGGATGCAGCTGAATACCAGTATTTTACATGGAGCGTATGCCTATCTGACCTCCACAACCCATTTAGTACTGGGTAATACGATAGCACTTGGTAAGACTGGTTGTCAGACTTTCGGGCCACTGACTACCTGTAACGCCTATCAAAGATCTACAAATGACAGCCGGGACCAACGGCTTAACGTGCCATTATTGACATAGAGGAAACTCGGTATGTAGGCAAGCGCGTAATCTGAAGATTGTTCAAACTCAAACTCAAGCATTTAGTTCAGTTAGACCATTACAAGCACTTTTGAATGTCAAAACACAAAAAATAAACTAAGCTACAGTCCCAGTCATAGGGCATAATAACTTGTGAAAGTACTGTAGTTGCCCAATCGAAAGCGTAGATCTTCTTCCAAACTCCATGGATACTCGTTTAAATCAATATATTGTTGTTACAAAGTCTCGGTTACATCATTCATGTCGAGATTATACAATATGTGAGAACGATGTAGAAAGACGTGCGAGTAAGAGCGTCCAGAGTAAAAAGATACAATCAACAATTCAAAAATACAAAAATCCATGGCAGCTGCGAGGTGACCAGTCCGAGCGGCAGTTATTATTTAGCCACGAGCTCCTCGAGTCTTTAATCGCCATCAGTGCAATACTTGACTGCTTGCTGGATCGTTTGTTTGTGCGCGCGATAACGATGGCGGGACAGTTGTCGCGCAGATTTGAACGTTTGAGGGCATAGCTCGCACTGCAACAAGAAAACTTTGCTTATTTAAGTTGGAAGCGCGGCTGCTTAGCATAAGGGCCGGGGTTGGATTTCCAGGTTGGGAAAAGTTTCCAACAGGAATATCTTAGAATGCAGGAATGTCCTAGAAAGCCACAGAGCCATATGTACCGGGATAGCAATAGGTTCGCCCCCTATTAAAAAAAAACTGACGAAATGTGGGTGTACTATGCTACACTTTAATCTATCAAACTTTTCGGGGATAACACGCGCGGTGTTTTGACGTAGAAGCGAAATTTCTAAGGCATGTGGCATGGGCCCGAGTGGTGGATAACAAGCCCAGAACTACGTCTCAGCAGTGGCAACATTGATAATTGCTTATGCCATACAATATTTGTCAAATCTTGCTCAAAACAGAGTGGAGTGGAAAGGTGAAAGGTGAAGGTGAAAGGGAGGCCTTCCACCTTTGCACTGCAGTGGGACGACAAAGGCTGTAAATAAATAAATAATAATAATGCTAACGGCGGTTTCAGATTACCGTAGTTTCGGCACGTATAAGGTCGTTTTTGGAAGCGCGTATACGCGCGCATTTGCCACACGCGCTACTCATACGAGTGTTCACGCGCTTATAAGCTCGGATAAGTGGGCGCCGCGGTAGATCATACTGACATATTGCTACAGACTGAACCCACCAGTTCAACAGAACACGCTGGATAAGCGCGTGTACGCGCGTTCGCTTTTATGAAGATTCAAACGCGGCGCCCGTGTAAGCGTCTAAGCCGATACGAGCTCATAAATAAAATAAAAATCATTTATTTCAGACAAACAAGTCCATTATTCTGCTTATAACTAATGTTAATAATTAAAAGTAAAAAGAAAGAAACTAGACACACCGTTTACCTCGCACAGTAGGCTCACCGGTCTCGTAACACATGGAGTTGAGTGACCCTACTGAGCAGAACAACATCGGTATCTTATACGCGCAGCAAAAATACGCTAGACTGAACCGTACTAAGGATAGGCGGGTAATGTTGAACCTAGTCACCTGCACAGTAGCAACCGTGCGATGACTTTCAATGTGTTGAACGAGACACCGTCGGCTATGGTATGAGGAGCCACACTCGTCGCAGACGAATGGACGCTCGAACGTGTGCATGCGACGCTCGTGCAGCTGAAAGAGACGGGTATAGGTTTAGAGAGAGACGGAGGATGGTTGACAGTTTTTTTTTATACTAGGTACTGTGTGAAGATTCGTTGGTCTTGTAAACAGAGCACGGAGACATCATCAAAATTCTTTGGATTATGATTGAAAGTGTAACGCAATTAGGGTTTTCTTTATCGTGTGGTTAGTGCCTAAGCAGGTGTCAGAGTTTTTAAGCCGCCCATGTGCCACTGACTTGGCTTTACATGCCGTCGAAAAATATCTCTCAGGCATGCTGGTTTCCTCACGATGTTTTCCTTCACCGAAGCAAGCGATAATCTATAGGTAGGTACTAATATTATAAAACTGAAGAGTTTGTTTGTTTGGCTGAACGCGCTAATCTCTGGAACTACTGGTTTGAATTGAAAAATTCTTTAAGTGTTGGATAGTACATATTTTATGGCGGAAGGGTATAGGCTATGTAACATCATGCTGCGACCAATATGAGCGGAGCATCAATCAAATCAAAAATGTTATCATGTTAATGTTATGCGTGGGTCCGCTAGTATTTAAACAATACGCAACTGATACCAAATAACTGACTTACAAAAACAAAACGCAAAAAAAAAATGGAAAATTTACTTTAATTTCGGAAGTCGGTGACTATTGTTTGTTTCATTGACTATTTTAGTTATTTTCCACTTTTTTTTTGTGTTTTTTTTTTTGGAAGTCAGTTATTTTTTTTGCAAAAACGTTTTTATTTTACCCTTTTTTGCTATCGCATCACACACAAATCCTTGTCAAGTATCAATTTTGCAATTTCTTTTACTTCGATGACATATTTTATCAAGCTAATTTGATTTAAAAACCAAACTACAAAACCGATTTTGGTCAAACGTCTATGGGACCAATCGGGAAGTGTATCCATTCAGATAAAAGAAGAATTTTTCAAATCATTTCATAAATTACGAAGATAAGAGGTAACAAACACGAAAAAAATTCAACCGGATTGGGAACCTCCTCCTTTTTTTTATGTGCGCGTCTTGGGTTCGAACTCGAGACCTATGACTTGGCAGTCTGGTGGTCACACCACTGCTTACGCAATTGGGGTGCTAAGATTTACATTGGGAGAGTTGAAAATTACTTCATACTACATCAATTGGACGGCAGTGTTTAAAAACAACGAATTAAGCGACAAAACCTAAAAACTTAACAATTGACTTCGAATGCCAGTCGCAAGATTTAGAACTAATTTTAATAAAACTGTCGCTTAATTCGTTGTTTTAACGCCAATGTGTCCCTTTCTCTCACCTTTAGTTGAGCGTTATCCAAAGCGAGATAGCTGCAGTGCTGGCATCGTAGCTCTCTGCTCAAGCCGTGGTAGGATCTGCAGTGACGCTTCAATTGTGTGGTAGAAATGAAACTTTTGCCGCAGAACTAAAAGTTTTATTACATTGTTTTATTACACCTGTTACATTCAGCTGTAAGTAGTCAGTAACACTTTATGGTGAAGCGACGAAGGGCTAGGGTAGCCCACGAAATTAAAATTTCCTTAGGTTTTTTTGCAATTTGCAGGGCAGTGTCAGGTTGTATGTTGATTAAAATATGATTAGCGGAATTAATAACAAACAATGATTAATAAAATGAATAAAATGAATAAAATGAATAAAATGAATAAAATGAATAAAATGAATAAAATGAATAAAATGAATAAAATGAATAAAATGAATAAAATGAATAAAATGAATAAAATGAATAAAATGAATAAAATGAATAAAATGAATAAAATGAATAAAATGAATAAAATGAATAAAATGAATAAAATTACTAAATGAATAAAATGAATATTAGTTTTACAGAGTTACAATAATTAAAATCATCAAAACAACCCTAAAACTTTGTTTTAAATCCAATAATTGACTTTTTCATGAAATAGTCATCGATTGAGGTAAAATGAACTTATAATTTGAACTTAGAATGTACTGATAATTTTAATGATTATAAAAAAAAATACCTACATACGTTTTACGGCCGCGAATCATATTTTGACACTGACAACCTGACACTGACCTACAAATTGAAAAAAGCCTAAGAAAGTTTAAATTTTGCGGGCTAGCCTGGCGCTTCTCCCATAAGTTTTATAAACCTGTTGAATAATACTCTCAGTTATACTTTAGCAAATCCACGGTACACGGGATGCAACTGTAATCGTAAACTGATATTAGCGCTGGTTTGTACATCTCCATGTGGTGTAATTTAATAACAGATTGCTATTCCAGAATCAGTACAAGGAGCAGGGGAAAGCAACTAAGCAGATGGGAAGACGAACTAAAACTCAGTGCAGGTCCTAACTAGAGTAGAGTAGCTCGTGATAGAGTTCAATGGAAGCAGCTAGAAGGGGTCTTCGCCAAGAGGCACACTGAATTGAGAGATTTACTATATTAACTCACAACAACAGTAACCAATTCAGAATATCAGGCTAAAAACTAAGTACACCAAGAGTGATAGATATAAATGTTGATGGATGGAGAGGGAGAGGAAGGCCGAAGAAAAGATAGCTGGATTGTGTGAGGAATGATATGAAAGAGAAAGGAGTAAATGATGCTGTGACGTCTGACAGGGGAGAATGGAAGAAGAAAACGTGTTGCGCCGACCCCGAGTAGAATGGTACAAGGGCAGGAAGATGAAGTAAGTACACCTCCTTAATGATAGAAGGTAGCTGACACAAACATACACACAAACATACACACCTCGCGCGGGATTTACCTCAGTTTGGCCAGTGCTTAAATGTTGGATACTTACTTCACATACAAAATTGAATCCTAAATGCAATTTCGCATGGCTGATAAAGCATTTCCAATTTCTGACAGACTTTTGGCATATTTTGCATTTTACTGACCCTTCTGGATTAAATTTGCCATCCACCATGTCTAAATACTGCTGTCTTTTTTCCTTTCTTGATAATTTCTTGACAGTTTCGTTTGGCGGCCATTTTGTTTCGCCGCCATCTTGGTCCAATCTATCAAACTCGATTTCTACTCTCAGTTCAGGAAACCCGCAAGTAATTTCAAAATCCTCATTGATTCCTTCGCTTGTGTTATGATTTTCAATTCCCTGAGTTTTTATTTCACCGGTTTCGATGTTAATTTCATCATAATTAACGATGTTTTCGCAGTTTTTTTGATAGCCGAGTTCTATTATTTTTCTTTCACTTTCTTGACTCCTCTTTCGGAGATATAAAGCTGAATGTACGTTGTTTTTGCATTTCCCGCAAATATTTTGAGGAAGACCATCATTGGGTTCAATCTATGAAAAGTCATAAAGTAGTATATAAGTTATTATGGGAATTTTCTTTCATTATGCCACCGCGCAGATTTAATTAATCTCAATTAAATCTGCGCGCCAATTAATAATAGGGGTTAAAGTATGAAATTGCCGTTTTATAGTAATAGATACTTTGAATTGACATTAAACCTTCATGGTGTGAGATATTCGAGTGAAACTTTTTTTACATTATACCACTGAGATTTTTCTTTTAAAGAATGTGCAACATTCGATTTTCGAATTTAAATTGTTTTTTTTTTATTCAGATTAGACGGAAAAGATGGATACTTCGAAAATCCGAGTAATTTTTGAATACGCGTTCCGACGCGGAGCTAACGCGGCAGAAACGGCTCGCAATATCAATGCTGCGTCACACTACCTCACACTGCACGGGACACCGTTGTAACTCTACAGGAGCTGCAGTTAGAAACCATACGTCATCCTCCGTACTCGCCGGACTTTGCTCCAACTGACTAGACTACCATATTTTCCGTGATCTGGACAATTTTCTACGTGGTAAAAATATTTCTTCCCTTGGCGGCAGTACAAAATGCTTTCACACAGTTTGTCGAATCTAGATCCCCAGAGTTCTATCGCAAAGGCATAATAATATAAATGAACTTCCGATTAGATGGCAGCAATGTATAGATAATAAGGGTAAATATTTCGATTAAATAAAATGTTACATCTTGGAAAAAAACGAGTTTTAATTTTGCAATGTAAATAGGCAGTTTCACACTTTAACCCCGCAATAGTAAAATGCTTTGCTGGTAGAAACTGGATGAGAGCTGCTCAAAATCGAGTTGAGTGGCGCGCGATTGCGGAGGCCTATGTTCAGCAGTGGACTGCTGCGGGCTGGTGATGATGATGAAAACGCTTTCTAGCACAATCCGAAGAATTTTGAAAGAAAACCATAATCATTTGCTTCATAAATGTCAAAAAAAAAATAACCGACTTCAAAAAAAAACACAAAAAAAGTGGAAAATAACTTTACTTTCGGAAGTCGGTGACTATTGTTTGTTTCATTGACTTTTTTAGTTATTTTCCACTTTTTTGTGTTTTTTTTTTCTTTTTGGAAGTCGGTTATTTTTTTGCAAAACAGTCTTTATTTTACCCTTTTTAGTTATCGCATCACACACAAATTTTCTATTAAGTACTTGGATGACATATTTTTTCCAGCTATTTTGATTTAAAAATCAAACTGCAGAACCGATTTCGATGAAATTTCTATGGGACCAATCGGGAAGTAGATCCATTCAGATAAAAGAAGAATTTTACAAATCGGTTCAAAAATGACGAAGATACGAGGTAACAAACACAAAAAAAAATAGAACCGAATTGAGAACCTACTCCTTTTTTTGAAGTCGGTTAAAAATCTAAGTACCTAGGTAGTTATTGCGATTGGCTAATAAATGCTATCCTTGACCCAATCAATCCATAACGGGCGTTAGAAGCTATGAGGTATTCAGTTAGCTTATTTAATTAAAACATGAATCCTTATGAATACTAGTTATATATACAGTAAGTTTCACTATTCAGAAAAACATAACATGCGAGGTATACTTAACTAATATACATCTATGCTACGGACAATGAAGAAAGTCAATGAACTTTCAGAACTTACTTTCAAACCAGTTGTTAGGAACAAAACATGGCTAAAATGACCATTTTCTTCTATATTTGTAAATAAAGACATTAAATTTACTTTAGATAAACACAATCTACACATTTCTTCACACATTTTATTGTGAAAATAATGCTTGCTTTGCTTACTTTCGTCAGTCGAGTATAGCCGGTTTTTGACAGCTATGGGTGACCAGACGTGAATTCCAATTACCCTAATCTTTCAAGGTTGCCAGCGCTAATAATATTTTAGTTTCGAGAAAAAATTACGAAAACGTTGTTGTTGTTCATTTGGGGTAAGGTAAAAATTCAGAGATGCCAATAAAAATAACTGCATGTAATTACCACAAGCATGCAGTGCATCTTTTTAGGATAACAATATTAAAAACTATGGTGAAATACTTAGTCATTTAAAAACGTCCAGTGAAGGGTTCCGTAGTTGGGATGAATATTAATGCACGTACAGTATTGATCAAAGACTCCAGAGAGATACTCGTAATAAGTTATCGAATTACTTTTTTTTTTCATTTGACTACGGTCTAAAAAGGACAGTGCATTGTAAATCCTCTTTTGAAAGTTTTCCTAAAAAAAAAAAACTTTGACAGTCTCAATCAAAATTTTGCAATAAACATAAAAATACAAAAAATAAACTGTTTAAAAGAATTAATATGGATAATACGACAATGTTGAACGTATACGAATTCATAGTTTTATTGTCTTGTATCTAATTTTACACATACATTTTATTTTTACAGTACTAACTCGGTTGTGGAGGTCGGATAGACAGTCGCTCCATGTAAAATACTGGTATTCAGCTGCATCCGGTTAAACTGGAAGCCGACCCCAACATAGTTGGGAAAAGGCTTGGCAGATGATCATCTAATTTTACACATGGATTGCTTAGTAAGTCACATTCATTTAAAGGCTGGTTGTCAAAGAGATTTAAAAGACTTAGCTCGTTATATTTGAATGTCTTTACTTGTTGTAGACCAAAAGACAGTCCAGCGTATAAGTCAATGAGCGCAGGAGACACACAGGTCACACTGGGCGTGCCGGCAGTTGCAAAGCGTTTGACGACGGGCCCGCTTCAGAAACCCGTATAATGTGGCGTTCGGGCGAGTGTGCAGTTGACTGCAAGATATTGAGTGATAAACTCCAATGAAAGAAGGGATTGTTGCTTTTGCCATTGAGTTAAAAAACGAATTTGGAATTGGAATCGTGATATTTAATACAAGGAGAGAAGATAATTTTTCCGAACCAATTCTGTAAATTTTTCGTTTTTCAAAAATACAACTGTGTACTATCTGCGGCGATACAATCGATACTACGCCGACAAGCCGCTCTGCGCTGCTCCCGGTGTAGCGAGTAAATATGGCGGCCAAACTGATACAAACTCAAGCACAGGCTTCGTCGCTCTATACGCGTCAAGGTGGGCCGTATCTGAAGCAAAGAGGTCCGTATCCACTACAAGGCTGGCCGTATTCATATCAAGGTTATGCGTATCCACGTCAGGGCAGGCCGAACCGCACTCACACCGAGGTGGACCCTAGCCAGAGCATCAGCAAGACGCGCCGTCTATCAAAACCAGGGCCATTATGGTACTGACTGTTTTATTCCTTACTAGCTTATGCGCTGCTTCGGCCGCGTGTAGTTCGGTAATGTGAAGATGGATGTTACAAGCTCATTGTAGATGGCGTGACCATAGCTAGGTTCCAATCTGACCAATGAGGTCAAGCTATTTTGAAATACAAGGTGTAAACGGAGCCGCACGAAACGGGGTCGCACGTTCACGAAGCCGTCAACCAAATATAGCCGTATCCTTCTAGTTACGGAGATATTGGAGGGCTAAGTTCCAACTTTTTCGCAAGTTTATTTTTTAATATTTGTTTTTAATGTTATAACTTTACTTTAAATACCTCCATGACCCGTTTACTATTCAATGCAGTCATTAGCACAATAATTTTGAGCGCGTTACATTGAGTTTTACGATAAAAGGCGATTTTTCACCCAAAAAAAGTCATTTAATGTTATAGCAATATTTTTTTTTTTTTTTATTACTTGTTTTGATATACAGAATGCTTGGTTGACGGCTTCTTGAAGGGTAACATTTACACCTTGTATTAAGTATTGCCTTTAAGAGCGTGTACGCCGCACGGCTTTCATACAAATTTTCAAGTCATTATTTTTCGATATGACTGAACCTATTTTAATGAAACTTCATACCCAGGATACATAGGTCTAAAAAGTTAGTAGAAAACATTTTCGCTGAATTTTGTTACAGTTAAATTGGACCGATTTTAAATTTTCCATAGAAACACACACACTAAGCGCACTAAGCGTTTCCAAACGTCTTTTATTATGCGCACAGCAAAGGAATGGAACTCTCTGCCTGCGTCTGTGTTTCCGAACGCATTTAACCCTAATCTCTTCAAAGTTAGAGTAAACAGGCTTCTTCTGGGTAAGCTCGCTCCATCGTCGACTCTGTTTCTGTCACCTCTGACCTATGTAGACTACAGTCAAGAGCAAACCCATCTTAAATAAATAAAAACAGAAATTTCCTTAACTACTACTCCAACTACTACTTAATTACTACTCTTATTTCCTTAATTTACTTAAATTTCTTTAACTTTTTAGACCTATGTATCCTGCTTATGTGTGTGAAGTTTTATTAAAATCGGTTGAGTCGTTTCGAAAAATAAGGACTTGATAATTTGTATGAAATGCCGTACGGCGTACACGCTCATTAGTATAAAATTGGGCGCACGCGCGAGGAGACGCTTAACATCTGCCAAAATTTTGGCTGACTACGTTCCTCACACCATGTATACCATTGATACCAATCGTGGCGGTAAACTTTGCTTGCTCGATGCAGCATTTTGGGACGTCAGTGTCTTCATCCCCATATACCTTGTCACTATACTCTTGATGTTCCAGGTCACCTGGCCCGAAGACAAAGAGGTGGTACCTGCGCAGCATGCGAGGATGCGGCGTGCGCCACGCGACCGGACTGTTCCTACTGCAAGGCTTATCCTGGTCCGATGGCCCGCTGCGGCCAACTGCGGTGACAGCTTCCAAAGAGCGCCTTCCGTCTCCAACGCTTAGCACCAGTTCTCTTTGTGCCAGGTTTGACCGGATTTCGGTTATGTCTCCCAACTGCACATACGACTTTCCTTCGTACGGTAGGTGGTGTGATACTAGCCAACGGTTATACACGTTCAAAACAATGTCGTATTGCTTTCGCTTGATCGGCTTCGGACCTCATTGGGTATGCAATTTTACATCAAACATAACATCACACCTAATCTCCGTAGGGATAGGCGGAGGTGTACCTAATAGTACACCTACATTTCGCCAGCTATGTTTAAGTCCCATGTAATAGGAGGCGAGACTGATGCCATCAACCAGGCACAAATCCAGACTCCATGACTGCTACTAAAACATTCCTGATGGAACAACCCAATTATATTTTGCCCGACCCGGGAATCGAACTCAGGAAGTCAGGATCTCATGCTCAGCAATCGCTTGCAAACTCGACCGATGAGGCAATTTTAGCAGCTGAGAAACATAAAATTTGTGCAAAACACAACCAACACTATTCGCACTTCACAATATTCTCACAGACAATTGTTGACGCTCCGTGAATGGCACGCGACCGTGACGGAACGGTCTTACGGGCAGTCTCAAACTTTTCAATACAAAGAATAAAAGGTTTAACCGCTTATGGTGACCGTTCTAAACCCGTTATAAACGGGTATGATACGTTGTTGATATGTTCTAGTGGGCATGTCATGTTTGTTTCCGTGCCTGATACGTTCTTAACACGGTAATGGTTTTCGGGGGGAAACCTTCAAAAGGCGACCGGTCTTTGGGGATAAGACCGGGGACAGTGGGATTTTTACCTCATTAAAACCACCCCGGTAGTCACAATCCTCACATGAGAGGAGGCACCGTTTCCTCTGAATAGACCTGTCCGGAGCCCCCTCTGTGCAACACCTGTTATGGCACATCCCTGGGGCGACTATTTATCTCCCCTGAGCCTCGCTGTGCAAGTGTGCTCGGCAGCACGTGACCACTGTGCTGCCGGTCATCTCTGAGGTCACTCAGTGAGCGCACAGAGTCCCCACTCTGAACGCCCATGACCTCAAAATCCCATCTGATTTGAGAAATACAGGCGGGGTTTCGGCGTGTTAAGCGTCGAGGCGGTTGCCTCGCCGACGATTTCTTCTCCTGCTGGGATCGGCCCTCTCACGATCCCGCTCGGCAGCCTCCTTCTGGACCATCACGGTCTCACAGAACGAGGTCACCTCTCTCCAGTTGTCAGACTCCGCCAGCATAGCTCCAACTACGGCTGGCAAGTGGGCAGACTCCTGCATGCTACAAGCACAGGTGGTCCGTCAACCAAGATATGGACCCGTCCGAAAATCACTTGAAACTTCGAAATGAACCTTCCTCCTCGTTTTTTCAGACTTATGCGTTTTGAAAACACTTCGTGAGGTTCGAGAGTAGGGACACCGGTCATTTCGGGTTTTCATTATTTTCATTTCGGGCCCCAACTAATCTTATGTCCGATAATAAAAGAAAGAAAATTATGTTTATTGGCACTAAAAAACAGAAACACCTTAAGAGCGTGTACGCCGTACGGCATTTCGTGCAAATTTTGAAGTCCTTATTTTTCGATATGACTGAACCGATTTTAATGAAACTTCATACCCATAAGCAGGATACATACATAGGTCTAAAAAGTTGATGAAAAACATTTTCGCAAAATTGTGTTACAGTTAAATTAGACCGATTGTAAATTTTCCATAGAAACAGAAATATCCAATCATCTTTTTTTAAATAACACATTTCGAAAATATTTTTCACTTACTTTTTAGACCTATGAATCCTGCTTATGTGTGTGAAGTTTCATTAAAATCGGTTCAGTCGTTTCGAAAAATAAGGACTTGATAATTTGCATGAAATGCCATACGGCGTAGACGCTCTTAAAATTAAACAAAACTATTCAAGCCAAAAGGGCCTCAGCTCAGCCTAATGCCAGATGGCAACACAAGGCATACCACCTGACGCTGATTTTCAGCTGCAGCCCACGAGTAGTGATACGTAGTAGGAAACGCCCGTAACATCGGTATCGTGGTTAAAGAGTAGACCTCCAGGATCTTTTGACGACCCCACGCTTGGATACCTCTGTCCATCAGTAAACGTCCCTCGACATGGTGGTAAGGATTTCTTAAGAACAAATGCTGTTCACCCAGGATCCTATGATGCAAGAATGCTGCTTGTTGGGCTGTCTTCTGCAATTGCTGTTCCCCTGCTGCAGTTGGGATGAAGATTATCATGATGACTAGAACCAAAGGCATCTATCATAATGTGTATTGCTAGGAGAAGCAATTGTTGTGGCAGAGTAACAGAAGAAGTAAGGTATTTTACCATCTTTAGCTTTTTTTGGATTGAAATCTTACTACAATCATCAGCATCTGCCGAGCCTTTTCCCAACTATGTTGGGGTCGGCTTCCAGTCTAACCGGATGCAGCTGAATACCTGTATTTTACATGGAGCGACTGCCTATTTGACCTCCACAACCCAGTCAGTACTGGGTAATACGATACCCCTTGGTAAGACTGGTTGTCAGACTTTCGGGCCACTGACTACCTGTAGCGACTGTCAAAGATCTACAAATGACAGCCGGGACCAACGGCTTAACGTGCTTTCCGAGGCACGGAGGAAACTCGGTATATAATGGGTGGTCACCCATCCACAGACCAACCTAGGCAAGCGCAGCTTAACCTGAAAATTGCTCCGAATGGCAGTTATTATTTAGCCACGAGGTTGAAATTGACATCTTACTATAATGGGTGTAAAAACACCCTTAACGGAGCTAAACGGCACTTAAGTGTTCTCGCCGTCATTGCGATATTTTTTTTTTCTAAGCTTATCTGGGAACCGTCTAGTTACGGAAATATTGGAGGTCAAAGTTCCAACGTTATCACAAGTTTTTTTTAAATACCTACTTGTTTTTAAGGTTATTATAACTTTACTTTATTTATTTATTTAATGCACAATGCTCACAAGCTTAGAGTTACAGCTGGGCTTAAAACTAGTACGTACATGACCCTGTTAGGGCGCAGCAAGATAAATTAAAACTATCATTATTCAAGTGAATATCTATTATTATCTAATATTAAAAACTTCCATGACCCGTTTACTGTTCAATGCATCCATCTGTTTTGAGTGCGTTACATTGAGTTTTACCGTAAAACGTGATTTTTCACCCCAGGAAAAAAAGTCATTACTAGGCAATAATTTTTGCGTACAGTTACATAATTTGATGTACAGAATGCTTGGTTGATGGTTTCGTGAAGGATCCGTTTACACCTTTTATAAACTATTATAAATGCCAAAATTTATATTGGCATAAAGTTTTCTGTTCTCATGTAAGTGACTTTGTGTCTTTTTTGAGAATAAATATATCTTTAAACCTATAGGATACTTTTTTCAGGTAATACAATCATACAACGCTGCGGGACAATTATTTATTACCAAACAATTACCAAACTCCACGCGGGCGAAGCCGCGGGTGTAGCCTAGTACTAGATAAGTCTAACGCCTCGTTCACAAGTTCAGGCGATGCGTACACGCGCGTTCGTCACTTTTCCCCTTCGGGTGAGTACTGCCGCGTCGCAGAAGCATGGCATGCTGTAAGCAACTGTTCTTCTTCAGTTATTATCTCCGCCGTTGCTGTGGCAACAGGCGGTGTACTTGAGCGTGTAGCTCGTAGCTAGGCGGTGTACTTGAGCGTGTAGCTCGTAGCCAGGCGGTGTACTTGAGCGTGTAGCTCGTAGCCAGGCAGTGTACTTGAGCGTGTAGCTCGTAGCCAGGCAGTGTACTTGAGCGTGTAGCTCGTAGCTACGCGGTGTACTTGAGCGTGTAGCTCGTAGCTAGGCGGTGTACTTGAGCGTGTAGCTCGTAGCCAGGCGGTGTACTTGAGCGTGTAGCTCGTAGCCAGGCAGTGTACTTGAGCATGTAGCTCGTAGCCAGGTGGTGTACTTGAGCGTGTAGTTCGTAGCCAGGCAGTGTACTTGAGCGTGTAGCTCGTAGCCAGGTGGTGTACTTGAGCGTGTAGTTCGTAGCCAGGCGGTGTACTTGAGCGTGTAGCTCGTAGCCAGGCGGTGTACTTGAGCGTGTAGCTCGTAGCCAGGCAGTGTACTTGAGCGTGTAGCTCGTAGCTACGTGGTGTACTTGAGCGTGTAGCTCGTAGCTAGGCGGTGAACTTGAGCGTGTAGCTCGTAGCCAGGCGGTGTACTTGAGCGTGTAGCTCGTAGCCAGGCAGTGTACTTGAGCGTGTAGCTCGTAGCCAGGTGGTGTACTTGAGCGTGTAGTTCGTAGCCAGGCGGTGTACTTGAGCGTGTAGCTCGTAGCCAGGCGGTGTACTTGAGCGTGTAGCTCGTAGCCAGGCGGTGTACTTGAGCGTGTAGCTCGTAGCCAGGCGGTGTACTGGAGCGTGTAGCTCGTAGGCGGTGTACAAATGGGTCGAGTGGGTACTAAAATTTTGTATGGAACAGTTTAGAAAATGTTATCAATCAAGATGAAAGCGTCTGTGTTAAATGGGCATCCATTTAAAACTTAATTTATTGCATTTTTCCCTTATCGTTTTTTCATTTGTTTTTAATTCGACATTATTATTTTGTTACTTTTTGTTGAAGAAACTGGCAGTCAACAAATCCGGGAAAAAAAATCTATAAAATACAATTCTTCTACCATTGACACTCGTTGACAATGTTGACAAACAAATGTCAAATTTCCAGTAATAAAACATCGTCAAAAATGTTTATCATTTAAAATATTTAATGCAATCAGATTCAAAACCACGACAGAAATACTAATCATGATGCTTTCGAATAGAGAAATTTCCGTTATTTAATAAAAAATAAAAACAAGGTCTTAACACTATGGGAGGGTTGTTGTCTACTTGTGTAAGTGTTTTAAAGTGTTTACCTACTTTGACAAAAAAGGGAACCGATTGATGGATTGTGTGAGGAACGTTATGAAAGAGATACGCAGTACATGAAAGCGTGACTGTTGACAGAGGAGAATGGAAGAAAAAAAAACGTGTTGCGCCGACCCCAAGCAACATGGAACAAGGGCAGGAAGATGAAGGAGAGGAAGGGCTCGAGAAACTGAATGTTCTCAACGAGAGCTTCGACGTTGTGTGCTATACAAATGCTTGGTTGACGGCTTCTTTTTTTAATACTTTATTTTCCTAAATCTGACTAAGATTATGCGCTACTGATCTGAGTCATCTTAAATAAACCACATTTACATCTTAGTAAAAGAACAAAGCTGGAATAATCTTCCATCTGCCGATAAAACATCTGCAACAGCACAAACATCAAACGTCTGCATTTGCATCTGCAATTCCGCTTCGTGAAGGGTCCGTTTACACCTTGTATAAAGAAGGACGCACATAAGTAATGTAATAACAGAACTAGAAAAAAGCACCGGAGTCGGTGTAAACGTAACTTAATACGTCGATTTTGGAATAGAAAATAAAATTATCCTATAGCAATTTAGTTAAATTGTTTGCAACAAGCGCACCCTACAAATTAGTATGTGAAACGAGTATTTTAAATTTTAACATCGACGTTTTTACGTATGCATTACGCCATTGTAGCCTAGGGGATAATTCTATTCCCTTACATTCACACATGAAGTGGTTGAAAGTTCCGAGAGAATCTTCCGCCATTTTGCTTTATTTTCAAAATTGCGGCCACGCATAAAGCCTGTATTATTCAATAGTTGGTATCAATACAAACAAGTTTTGCAAGAGGCAAAATGTTCCAAAGCGTCACGTTTCCGAAGTATACCTAAATTATCAGTTACTGTAACTTTAATATCTCGGGAACGTGACGCTTGCGAAGATTTGGTCTCAAACAAAACTTATTTGTATTGATGCCAGCTACTGATGTAATCAGTAATTAATGCCATTTTAATGCGTGGCAGGCCAAATAATTCAAAGCCCTTTATTTTCAGTTCGGGAAAAAGGAAGAGCCGCGGGTGGTATGTATTTTTAACTACATTCAAGTAAATTTTACTAAAATATCTTAATTTTAGTATTAAAGTAGACGTTTCTTTGGTTAACACATAAAACGGGATATTTACCATATTTACAATTCATTTTGTTTGTTGTTTTTAACCGGCTTCAAAAAATTTTAGTCAATTCGGTTTTTTTTTGTGTTTGTTTCCGTAATAACCGACTTCAAAAAAAAAACACAAAAAAAAAACAAAAATAACTTTACTTTTGGATGTCGGTGGCAAAAAAGTCAATGAAACAAACAATAGTCGAAAAAAGTTTTTTTTTGTTCCTGTTTTAGTATCAGTGACTGAAAGGGGCAGGCTTCTCGGCAGGACCTCGTTTCCCTAACTTTGCCTTCGTTGTGGACTGTATTGTTGAAGCTTGATGTATGAGGTTGATCGTTGTTCAGGTAATAACGTAAATAAAAGAAAACTTGTTGGAAACAACTGCATGTAGCGGAGTGGTGGCGGTGATGTGGTGCAGAGTGACGTCTTGAGTGGGCGGCTGTCGATAGAAGAGTGTGTCGTGTATCCCTGCGCGCTATATTTATAACCAGCGACAGTAGCGCCGGTGTCTGCAGGCGGCAAAGGCCGCCATTTCCTAGTTAGCCAATCAGAGGCTTGTACACACATGAGAGCGTGTGTGTGTGAGTTTGTATGTGTGAATGCAGTTGATTTATTATTAAAGATCAATTTACATAGCTTAAAACTACATACATACGTGCCTACGTTACAAAGAGACAATTAAGAGATGTATATAAGAAAAAATGTGAGACAAAGGAGAAGTAAAAACTTAAATAACTAACATGAGATATTACAATAAAGGCTTATTTTCTATGTGTATAATATCTTATATCTAAGCTGTTATTTACAATCTCCCCCTCGTGCGTAAGCACCGTAACGTTTTTATTCCGCAGTTGTGATCACGATGAGGCGAGAGGCCGGGCGGCGAATTAATCCAGCTGCTGTTCGGATCTCGGTGATTCGTACTCGTCCGTCTGGGCCTGGGTATACATTCACCACTTCACCTCGAGGCCACACTCCTCTGGGCATCGTGCCATCGCATATGATGACAATATCGCCAACCTTTACATTTTTGTGCTGGGCGTTGCCTAGTCGGGGCATCAGCAGTGGTTTGTATTCCGCCATCCAGCGTGACCAGAATGTGTCAGCTAATGCTTGAACGGCCTTCCAGGAGTGTGAGTCAATTGGCGTGTCTTTGAATGAGCCAAAAGGTGTCATCCCACTTGAGCGCCCAATAAGAAAATGATTGGGTGTCAGCGCTTCTTCATCCAGGTTGGGGTTCACCGGAATCAGTGGCCTCGGGTTGATCACGTGTTCGGCTTCAAGTAACAACGTGTTCAGCACTTCATCATGGGGAAACTTCTCTTTGAGGGTGACTCTTAACGCGGTTTTCACTGATCTGACCAGACGCTCCCAGGCGCCACCCATGTTTGGGGCGCCGGGAGGTATTTTCTTCCAGGTGATCAGCTTCTCAGATGCAAAGGCTTTCATGCTGTCTTCGTTGCTTTGCATGGCTTCGGTGACTTCTCTTTCAGCACCCACGAAGTTTGTTCCATTATCGCTATATATCACAGTCGGCGTGCCGCGACGCGCCATCATTCTACGCAGGCTCATGATCATGGAGGAGGCCGTGAGAGATGTGGCCAGCTCCAGATGTACTGCGCGCGTGGTGAGGCATGTGTATAATGCGCCCCACCTTTTCTCTAGCCTCCTTCCGACTGTGACCTGTATGGGCCCGAAGTAGTCTACCGCTGTGGCTGTGAAGGGCGGTTGACTTTGTGCCAGCCTTTCTGGTGGTAGGTCGCCTAAGGGAATTTTAGAGGGGGTACCTCTGTAGGTCCGACACCATTGGCATTTGTTACATATGTATCGTATAACGTTGCGCAGTCCTATTATGTGGTATCTTTGCCTCAGCTCATTCATGACAGTTTGATGGTTGCCATGGTTGAAGGCTGCGTGCGTGTGATGCACTAACAGCTGGGTGAAGCCTTCTTTGGCGTGTAGGACTGGCAGGTTGTATTTTTCTTTTGTTCTGCTGTCTAGGCACAGGATTCCGTTGCGGTCGATCTTGACTGAGAGCTTGTGGAACGGTGACTTCTTCGGTGGTCGCCGTCCAGCTTCTATCGTCGTGATGTCTTCGGCGAACGAGTTGTGCTGGCTTCTCTTAGCGAGCAATAGCTCCGCTAGTTTTATATGGTTTGGTGCTAGTTCTTTTCTCGTGTTTCTTTTGAGTAGTTTGGCTTTGAATACCTCAGCGGCGAGCAGAACGGTGGCAGCAACGCGTACTAATCGAGTGTACTTCGAGAATCGTTCTACTTCAGGTAAGTAATCGCTATCATTATGCCTAACTGTCACGTGAACTTGTTTTAAAACCCTTTCTTCCCCTGATGGGGGTGACGGCGCCGCGACCTGTTTTTCCTGTGGCCATGTCGCGGGGTCGTTCTTTATAAAGCTCGGTCCGGTGAACCATCTATGTTTCGAGTTAAAATTGGCGGGTATACCCTTTGTAGCGTCGTCCGCTACGTTTTCAGCGCTGGGCACCCATCGCCAGTTGGCCGGAGTGGTCGTACTTTCGATTTCGGCTAGTCTATGCGCGACGAAAGACTTAAAAGTTCGCGGGTCCGACTTTATCCAAGCTAATACGGTTTTAGAGTCTGACCAATAATGGCTTTTTATTATTTTATAATCCGATTCGCGCTTGACTGATTCGGCCAGCCGGCATCCTAATACTGCGGCTTGAAGTTCTAGGCGAGGTATGGATATAGGTTTCAACGGAGCTACCTTTGCTTTACCGGCTATTAATTTTGACGTTTTGTTTCCGTCTGTACCCGAGCTTACGAAATACACCGAGGCTGAATATACTTTTTCACTTGCGTCGCAGAAAATGTGTAAATCACCCTCGCCAGAGGGCGGGGCGGGTACGTATCTAGCTATTTCTAGGTCTTTTAATAATTCTACATTCTTTATGAAGGAGAGCCATGTCACGTGATGCTCTTTCGTGATGGGATCGTCCCAGCCTATGCCGCTGCGCCATATTTCCTGAATGAGACACTTGCCTATCATTGTAATCGGTGAGACTAAACCTAACGGGTCGAAAACAGACATGACCGCGCTGGTTACCTGTCGCTTGGTAGGCAGAGCTTCGCCTCTAATGACACTCGCGGGCGTGCTTCGGAGGTTGACATTAAAACCTAATGTGTCGCGTGCGTGGTTCCATATGAGACCTAATGTTCTTTCTGTATCACTTTTTCCTAGTGTGGTCGCGTCGCTACTACGCTTGTCTGTGACGTCACTTATTACCTCGGGTACGTTCGATGCCCAGCCGCGTAATTCGAAAGACGCGTTCAAATGGACTTCGTGCATGGCGTTTATTACTTGCTTCGCCTCGTTAGCGTCGTCGAATGACCCTAGGTAGTCGTCCATATAAAAGTTGCGAACTGTGGCTTTCGCGACCTCTGGGTGTTCCAGACCTTGATCGTCTGCGTTTTTATTTTTAACGTATATGGCGGTGCAGGGTGACGACGCCGCTCCGAATATTAATGACGTCATCCTGTATTCCTGTGGGGGTCCCTCCCTGTCTTCGCCCCTCCATAAAAATCGCAGGCTATCGCGGTCCGAGTCGATTATTTTTATTTGTAAAAACATTTCTTTAATGTCGGCTACTACCGCTATCCGACCTTCTCTGAATCTAATTAAAACACCGAATAACGACTGGAGTAAATCTGGACCTGCCAATAGAGCGTCGTTTAGGCTTTTGCCCCCGTACTTGGCCGCTGCATCGAACACTAATCGCACTTTTCCCTTTTGGGGATGTACCACCGAGAAATGGGGTAAGTACCACGTGCGTGGTGACGTGGCCGGGGCGTCAACCTGCTCTGCGTAATTTGCCGTAATGAGATGGTTTATTTGCTTGGTATACTCGGTTTTTAGGTTAATATTTTTATCTAGCTTGTTTTCTAAATTGTGTAGACGGCTGAGAGCCTGTTTTTTGTTGTTTGGCATTATCTCAGCGTCCGTTCGCCATAATAGGCCAGCTTCGTATCTGTTATTGCTTATCTTATTACAGGTTTTTTCTAAAATCGTTAAGGCGCGCTGATCCGGGTCGGACTTCGGCCTGCGTGGCTCTATACCTAGCGATTCAATGCTAAAATATTCCCTGATCAATTGTAGCGCGGGGTCCTCGTGTTGGGTTGGTCGCACGTGGTTTACTATGGCTACGTTGTTCCGTGGCCGCGCGCTTTGACCGTGTAGTACCCACCCTAGCTTGGTTAACGACGCTACGGGTTGATTTTTAGCACCGACGCGTAATTCTCGTGACGTGATTAAGTGCCAGTTGTCCTGGCCTATGAGAACGGTCGGTTTCGCTCGTTCATAGCAGAGCTCGTCCTCTAAATCCGCTAGGTGGCTGCACTGACGCACTAGGTCCCTGCTTACCCCCTGAGGGGACAGGTTTAACGTTCCTATTGTGCTTGCATTCATCGTTTCTATGTTCCTATTGCATAAACCGCGTATGGACAATGTAACGCGATATGATTCCGCGTCGTCTATTCTGTTACCACCTATTCCTTCTAACATTAAGAGCTGGCTGCGACCCCTGGGTGCCACGCTGTCTGCCACACCTCGTTCAACAAGCGTCATGGTTGAACCTTCGTCAAGTAAGGCGTAGGCAGTGGTGGTGCCCGTAGGTCCGCTTAATTCAACCGGCACTATTTTCAGGTAAGTGTTAGACTCGCGTACGTGATTTATCGAGGTTACATTTCCGTGGGTAGGCAGAGACGTGCTTTCGCTGCCGTGACCGTGTAACAGTTTATGGTGTGACGCTTCACATCCGTTTACTCCGCACGGTACATATTTACATCTAATCGGTCGTCCGTGCGCGCTATTTAAACACCTAAAACATAACTTGTTTTGTTTAGCCGTATTCCATCTTTCCGATACGGAGAGTTTACTGAAATCCGCACACTCGGCGGTTTTATGTGAGCCGGCGCACACGGAACATTTATTACTTTTAGGTTCTGCCGATGCCTCTGTGTCCGAGCGTGATGGGCGTGGCTTTTGTTTGCTAGACCCTTTTTTGGTTGGTTGCTTGTTCGCTGTGGCTACGGTCTTACGACGGGACGCGTTGTTCTCGGTTTCCGACCGATCGCTCGAGCTGTCGGTACCGTTGTCACGCGAGCGTGATGGTCGCCGGCTTCTGCCGCGGGCCGTGTTTATCGCGCGCGGCTTTGTTCTACTTTTCCTATCGTCTCGCGCGGTTTCGTAGGCAAACATCGCTCCGCATTGGTCTGCCATGACGTTTAGGAATCTAGCTAGTAACTCTAGCTCTGGCGCCCCGGTGCACTCGGCTTTAAATTCGTACCATTTATATTTTAAAATGACACTGAGTTTTTCTACGATTCGGCTAACTAACTCAGGCGAATACAGATATTGCGGTTGATTGAGTGATTTTATTGCCGCTACTGTATTCGATATTTTGCTCGCGAAACTGCCTATATTGCGCCCGTCTTCCGTCATGCGGGGCATGCGTTTAATTGTTTCTAGTTCAGAGAGAATGAGTAACTCTGGCCTACCGTACCGTCTCTCTAACGTATCGATTATTTCGTACGGATCTGAAACTGTAAATAATAACGCTCTAACTGTTTCGCGAGCTGCGCCTCGGAGCGCCTTTCTTAATCGCGCTACGTTCTGTACGTCTGTGAACATATCTGAGGTGTCGTTAAATACCGATCTGAATGCCATCCACTCTGTGATAGTCCCGTCGAAGTGGGGCAGTTCGTGGATAAACTTAGGCGCCGCGTTGTCTGACTTACCGGAACTAACCGCCTGTACTATCGCGCTAGCCAGCATAGCCATGTCGCTGCTGCTATTTTTATTCAGCGGCACGTCATTACTAGCGCGTGGTTCGTTCCTAGCAGTGTCGTGTGGTCGGGTGTCTTGTCCCGGGTTTTGAGCTCTATCTGTTAACGTTGGCCTATTTTTTACGCGTTGTTCCGATATCCATTCTTCTACACGCGACCTTTCGACAGTGGGCTGCGGCTCCGCGTCGTTGGAATCTTCCAGTTCGATCCTGGCTATTTCCAATCGACTCATGGCAGCTGCGGTCGCAGCCCTAGCCCGTGCTAGTTCGGAATTATGTAATTCTAACTCGGCCTTTAACATTGATAGCCTACTACTTGCTCTGTCCCCGGGGACGTTGACTACCGTGCCCGGCGCACTCCTGACCTGCACGTTCGTGTCTTCGACTTGCGCGGACCTATATTCGTCTATTCTATCGATAGTACGCGTGCTGCTTTCACCGGTCGTGTCCTCTGTGCCGGTGCCCTTACTCCACGTATTTGTTTCGGTCGATGTAGTCAGACCGGACGCCGGTGTGGCGTCTGTGGTAGGCGTGGTTTTGCCTGAGCGTAACACACGCGCGTTTTCCATCGCGCACGAGGGGGGCCCTAAACCTAACAATTTGCTTAAAATTAACACTTTATCACTTTATCACTGGTTCACTTGCACTTTTGATATCTTCTTCACGAACCTACCTTGCCTAGCTGCCTGGCCGGACTCCTATCGCGGTGATGCCGGACCAGGAATGGGAATGAGTGAGGAAGGGAAGGTAGGAACCTCCCGGCAGAGGATACGGGCGCTCACAGGTGCATCAGAATGCGGGAGGAATGTCCGCACTCGTCGTTGCGTACCAACTTGTGGCCCTAGAGCGTTACCGCACCGTACCGGCGGGGTCTGACTGTTGCACCTGGGGTGTGGTGCGTGGAGTCGTCAGATCGTCCACTTGTGCTTCCGTACGTATTGCAGGGGCCGTTTAACACCGCTAGGTGGCCACGTACGTAGTGATGATTGCTTCCAAGTAATTGACGGTGGCAAGCAAAACCACCGCCAACACTCGCGCGTACTTGTTTCTTTTTTCTTAGCTTCAAGACTGGAACCTGGTTGCTTGAAAGGGCCAAGTCTTCTTCTTGGATGTAGGCTTGAGCTGGAACAGCGATCCGGCTCGAAGGACCATTGAAAGGGGCAGGCTTCTCGGCAGGACCTCGTTTCCCTAACTTTGCCTTCGTTGTGGACTGTATTGTTGAAGCTTGATGTATGAGGTTGATCGTTGTTCAGGTAATAACGTAAATAAAAGAAAACTTGTTGGAAACAACTGCATGTAGCGGAGTGGTGGCGGTGATGTGGTGCAGAGTGACGTCTTGAGTGGGCGGCTGTCGATAGAAGAGTGTGTCGTGTATCCCTGCGCGCTATATTTATAACCAGCGACAGTAGCGCCGGTGTCTGCAGGCGGCAAAGGCCGCCATTTCCTAGTTAGCCAATCAGAGGCTTGTACACACATGAGAGCGTGTGTGTGTGAGTTTGTATGTGTGAATGCAGTTGATTTATTATTAAAGATCAATTTACATAGCTTAAAACTACATACATACGTGCCTACGTTACAAAGAGACAATTAAGAGATGTATATAAGAAAAAATGTGAGACAAAGGAGAAGTAAAAACTTAAATAACTAACATGAGATATTACAATAAAGGCTTATTTTCTATGTGTATAATATCTTATATCTAAGCTGTTATTTACAGTGACCATGTCAGTTTAAAAACTTAAGTAGCTGTTGCCCGCTGTTAGATATGTGGGTATAGGGCGGACAACCATCAAACACGCTAGTCAATGACACACTAACTTTAATGTAAGTACAATTAGTTCACAAGCCGGGTCGCAGCCGCGGTACGTCACACACACATACATAACACCCGCGAACTTCGTCCGCGTGAAATTATTATAAAAATATTACTTCCCTATTTGAATCTGATTTTGTTTACAATTTTCTTGGGTTTTTTTTTTGCACGGAACTCATTTCGTTTTTCTTAAATAAATTCCCTAAGTTACTCCTTATAACACATCAGCTACCTGACAGTAAAAGTCCCGTCGTAATCGGTCTAACCGTTTCGGAGATTAACCAGAACAAACAGACAGACAGACCAGGGGCGTAGCTACCGCCGTATCAGCTGTATCAATGATATGGGGCACCGAGTAACAAGGGCCCTCGATGAGTAGAGGAAAATAACCACAAAATCTTCCTTTATCCTCAAATTCTTATTGATAAGAGGTTCATAATGAGTAATCGATAAAAAAAATACCTATCGCGGTCCAAAAAGGCCCAATTTTTCGAGCTCGCTCTTCAATAAAATCTACGCGTTTTGCGAACCAGAAACCTCCAATTTTTTGAAGCTCACTTCGCTCGGTCTTCAACGGTTCGTTTATTGCGGTTCAGAAAGTTAACATTTTGCATTGCATATTTCGTAATCCTCTTTTTGGGCTTCGCCGCACGGTTTCACAAGGCCCCCAAAAATTTTTGATACAGGGCCCTATTAGGACTAGCTACGCCACTGAGACAGACCAACAAAAATAAAAATAAAAGTTGTAAGTGCCGTGTATACTTTCAAATATAGATAAAAAATGGCGCTCTGCTTCTCCGCTGGCGAATATGCTTGCCGAGTACGGCCCCGTCTGCCCACGCCAATCTAGTGGATACAGCTCTAAATGAGATGTGTGAGATGAGATTATTAGTGCTTGTCTTAAACTTAATGCTGTATCCACTGGCAGAGATTACACCTCCAAAAGTTTGTAGGACCAGCTAGCCAGCCGCACCGACAGGACAAAGCTACATGCTGACTCACGCCACTCAATGCCAGTCAGTGTCCCAGAGACTGAAAAGTCGTAAAAGGTTTTTTAGGTGCGTTGGCCCAGTTAGTCCAGCTAATAGCAACGCCTCCACAGCAAGATCTGATCTCTGGCGGGAGCTGATTAAGCCCCTGACGGCTTCATCGAGCCGTCTGAAAGCCTTCCACCTGGGCATGTTTTGCCGTGGCCGACTTGGAAATCTCTAAATAGATTCCGAACCCAAGTCGGCAGTAGCAAAGACAATCTCTACAGATGGGCGTTCATGGACGGCTCAGAACTCAAGTGTGTATGCGGCGTGTCTCCACGGACAGTGGACCACCTTCCATCTTGCCCTACATGCCCTGCAACTGCGCACTTGACGATCTTATGACTGCATCAGCGAGCGGAGTTCGCATAGCTGAATTTTGGGCCAAATATAAATTAGATGAAAATTAGCCATCGTATTTTGAAATTACAAACAGATACTTCAATTGAACAACTATCATTCATTATACCAACATCGTAATCACGAAAAACTATTAAGCTGTTCCATACAAAATTCCAATACTTACCAACTTGATCCAAATGTATGGGGCAACTGATATTTTAGAGGTGTTTAGAGGTGATTATATATATAATTGTATTTTTAAAATTGTATATATGATTGTATTTTTGTGTCAATTTAAGTTTGATGTATCTGTATTTTTAACCGACTTCAAAAAAAGGGTTCTCGATTCGGTTGTATTTTTTATTTTATTTTTGTGTTTGTTACCTCATATCTTCGTCATTTATGAACCGATTTGAAAATTCTTCTTTTATCTGAATGGATCTACTTCCCGATTGGTCCCATAGAAATTTCATCAAAATCGGTTCAGCAGTTTGGTTTTTAAATCAAAATAGCTGGAAAAAATATGTCATCCAAGTGAAAGAAATTGCGAAATTGATACTTGACAAGGATTTGTGTGTGATGCGATAAAAAAAGGGTAAAATAAAAACGTTTTTGCAAAAAAAAATAACTGACTTCCAAGAAAACACTAACAAATAGTGGAAAATAACATTACTTTCCGAAGTCGGTGCCAATGCCAATGCCAAGTCAATGAAACAAACCATAGTCACCGACTTCCGAAAGTAAAGTTATTTTCCACTTTTTTTTGTGTTTTTTTGGAAGTCGGTTATTTTTTTTGCAAAAACTTTTTTGTGGTAGTAATATCGCATTGGCGTTAACACTTTCACGGACACTGAGATGAAGTTGACATTCTGAAGATGACACTAAAATATTTCATATAAAATAATTCCACGCCTATAGCCGGACTGCCGTAAGAAAAAGCCTGGGTACCTGTAGTATGACGGTCCGTCGATAGCCGGTACCGTCTACAGGCGGATTGTCGTATCAAAGGAGTAAGTTTACTTGGTATATGGCGATCCGCCCGTAGCCGGTACCATCTATAGGCGGATTGTCGTGTTATAGGGGTTCGTTTAGCCTCCGGTATGACCTTTCGTCCATAGGCGGATCGTCTGTAGCCGGATTGTATTTATAATCAAATATGTATAGGAACTTGCAATGCGTGCGACGATCCGTCTCCAGGCGATACGAATCGTATAATCATCTAAATCAAAGAACATTTGTTTGTAAGGGTTAAATAAAAAACAGCAATTTTTAGTATAGGAACTTTAATTACCGTTATCCATTCAGGATGCATAAACTGTATATAAGCATCAAAATCAAAATACCTAATAAGAAAAAAAATCAAAAGCAGATAGGTACACCTTAAAGGTGTACGCTAAATTTCACAAATATAAGCATAAAAACTTCAATTTCAAAACGCCACGTTCTTTTGTGCCAATGTAGCCCCCCTTCTTGTCCCCCCCTTCTTCTTAGCTTCGATTGTACTCTTGGGTAGTGTCTTTGAGCATTCGCCATCGCCGTCAGATGTTTTGGAACGTTTTCTGGTCAATTTCTTTCGTTCTGGAGCCATCTACGAACAAAAATATTCGTCAGAGATAAATAATCATAGAAAAAGAATACCTACACCTATTTATTTCGTGTTTTATTCATATAAATTGATAATAAAATAGATAAAAATAATATAATTCAACAGTATAAATAAAGAAAGTAGTCTAGTCTATACTATAAAAACAAGCAAGTTTCTTACCTCTTTATCCCGCTGATAACGACGAACGCTCCGAGCAAACAGCGAAAAACACTGGCTCCGCTAACCGTGACACTACATGACTGTCTGCATAGAAAACTAACGTCCAGAGGCGCGTCGTCGCACACACATGTGCGTCGATGTGTGAGTGTGGAGCTGCGGGGGGGTCTCGAAATATACTTATATTTCTTTTTTCCTTGACACTAGACAAATTTAATTGAGTGCAATATGACACTGGAACGCGTGGCTTCATAGTAATGTACGCAAATTTACACGGGTATAGGCGGTCTGTCTGTTTTGACTTGGTAAAATTAACCGCCTGTGGGCGTAGTGTCATATCAAACACGAAAAAAAATACGCCTCTGGCCTTGACGTCAGCGAAAGTGTTAAGCTGTGAAGGTGTTATAATTTCGAAATAAATAAATAAAAAAAAAAACCTGACACGCTGCTAAGTCACGCGTGCGCTGGTAAAAACGCGCCAGGGTAGTTTTTACATACTTGCAAACATAAAATCACGGTTTTTCACATGGGGGTGGGCAGAAACTGCAAAACCACCTGCTATGATCCTAACTGTATACTCATTTCCTTAAAAAACATATTTTCAGCGGGTGACGCCGCTGGCTATGGGTAATTGAATATTTTTGACGTGGATTCGTATTCGCAGTGAACTGGGGGTCCTAAATGCGATCAAAACAATTTGACTGCACTATGCTAGTTTTATATCTCGAAACGTACATAAAAGATGGCGGCACGGGATTTGTACCATCGTATTAGGCATATGAGCCCAACCGGAAAAGTACCGGGTAGGTGACCATCACGCGCGTGGGCGTGGCCTAGCAGCGTCTAAATTTAAACACAAGAAATTCCCTTTTACATCCCAATTCACGTTTTTTTTTTGTTTCTATTAAATTTTGTTATTTTTTAGCAGCAACGTCAGTATGCCTACACGCCGCAGGTTCCTCAACAGATGGCTCCTCAACAGCCGACGCTTAGTCCTTATCAGCAAATGATGCGTCCACAACAGCCGATGATGCAGCCTCAACAACAGATGATGCAGCCGCAACAACAGATGATGCAACCGCAACAACAGATGACGCATCCTCAACAGGCTATGATGCAACCTCAGAAGCAGATGATGTCTCCTCAACAGCCAATGGCGTATCCTCAACAACAGATGATGTCTCCTCAACAGCCAATGGCGTATCCTCAACAGCAGATGATGCCTCCTCAACAGCAGATGATGCATCCTCAGTACGGTGGCGGCCGGGGTCGGGGCGGCGGTATGGGCACGGGCACCGCCCTAGGCATGACTGCTGCGGCGGGCGCAGCCGGACTTGCTGCTGGCGGGTTGGCGGGATACGCAGCGGGCGGTGGTTTCGATGCAGCCGGGAATCCTACGGTAATTAAATAAAAGACAATTTTTTGATCGTACGATAAGTCATAAAACTTGAAAAATCAGTTTCAAGCACTGTACGGAATCACCGTAACCTCAACTTCAGTAGATCGGGATTCTTTCAAGGTGTAAACGGTCCCTTCACGAAGCCGTCAACCAAGCATTCTGTACTTCAAACTAAATAACCCATCGCAAAAATTATTGCTGAGAATTTTTTTTTGGGAGTGATAAATCTCGTTTTATAGTAAAACTCGATGTAACGCACTGGAAACATTGTGCTGGTGATGCATTGTATACGATTGGATGCATTGAATAGTAAACGTGTCATGGAGGTATTTACAGTGAAATTGTAACCTTAAAACCAGTATTTAAAAGAAAAAAGTTGTGAAAAAGTTGGAACTTTGACCTCTAATATCTCCGCAACTAGAAGGTTTTCAGGTGCTTATGGTCCAGAACAAAATAAATGATCGCAATGACGGGGAGTACAAGTGACTTTCGGCTTCATGAAGGATCTATTTACACCTTTTATGAAACTCCATACTGAAACGCACACTTGTGAACATCGTAAAGGCTTCACCTTAGATCGGGGTGGGGTCTCTGCTGGGACTGGGTTGCAGGCCTGCAATCTCAGAGAAGAAGTTGGCCTTAATCCACCACGCGAGCACTTGTGGGTTCGTGGATGTCACGTTGGTTTTCCTCACGATGTTTTCTTTCACCGCTTTATACTTGATTTAATCCAGATATCACTAGATCCATATTATAGGTACATTCGTGATTAATGACGTTCGCAAAAGTAATTAAAAATGTTAGTAAAATATACACAGAACTTGCTTAGCTACGTTAGTATTTAAACTTAAATGTGGGTTGCTCCAAAGCCAAGCCGGCTTTTTAGTCTGCCAGTAAACATCGCTAGAATGCTGTTAGGGCTGGCGCAGATTCTACGGCGCAAGGCGGTTCATCGCTTTCGCAAGATGGCATGGTAGCCGTCCACCTGTGCATCCGCAACATCCCTGATGCGATGCATGCCAATTAACAATTTGGTAAAACCGTTCTGTTTCAATTTTGGTGTACAATAAAGTATATTATATTCTATTCTAAAATGTACTACAGCATCATCTATGATACAAATGTAGAACTAACATCAAATTCCTACTACCTAATTCTTATCTATGCGGCCTACCCAAATGTCCTTTCTTTGGTATCGTTCGTCATGTCGTTGAGCTCCTTGAGTTATGAGTCGAGCTACACGATTGCTGACAAATCTGTGTGGTTCTTTCTTCAAAAGACCATTTCAGACGCTTAATCTGCATTACCCTCGTATGACCAAGATTATATGCCTGGATTTTAAAAGAGACTGTGACCTCTGTGTTTGTTTCGTGTATGTTTATTCTCAGAGTAGCCACCAAACAGCGGCCCCATCTGGTTTTCAAACACAGGGTTGTTAACACGTGTAAAGGTGTTTTTTTTTCAACCAATTGACATAACATCTCCAAAGAGTTAGGCAGATGTGTACCTAATAGTACACCCCCATTTCGCCAGTTATGTTCAAGTCCCATGTAATAGGGAGCGAGGCTACTGCCATCAACTGGGCAAAACCAGACTCCGTGGCTGCTACTGAGAAAGAAAAACCCAAAAACAATTTGCGCGACCCTGCCAGCCAGGAGCCAGGACCTCATTCCCAGCAGTCGCACTTCCGACCACTAGTTTATTTCAAAAAAAGTACTTATAACATTTAGCAATGTTTCCACCAGCCAGCAGCGCCTGTACAGCAGCCGGCAGCAATCGAACAAGCGGCCGCACAAGACACTACACCAGACTATCCAGATGCGACGGCGACCGAAGAACATGACGATGGTGGCGGCTACGATAACTACGATGATTATGGCGGAGACGACGATGATTGATAAGCCCGTGGAGTAGGAACCAAACTATATTTTTTTTAGTTTTTTTTGTTAGCCTCTCATATGTCCCACTGCTGGGCAAAGGCCTCCCCTTTCTCCTTCCAAACCTCTCTGTCTTGTGCGATATCTGGCCATGTTCGCCCCTCAAACAAGATCAGATCGTCACACCACCTTCGCCGCGGTCTACCTCGACGGCGATTTCCTCCGTCAAGCGTCTAGTGAGTGACGATCTTCGCCCACCTATCCGGGTGCATTCGCGCTACGTGGCCAGCCCACTGCCACTTTAGCTTGGCTGTTTTTTCTCCGACATCAACAACCTGAGTTATGGAACGCAGAGTCGTGTTTCTAACGCGATCTGTACGCTTCACACCTATTATATATTTATTTATTTATAGTTAATTAAAACGAGGAGCTCAGGAGTTTTGGAGGAGCTCGTGGCTAAATAATAACGGCCGCTCGGGTCGATCGTCAGGTTAAGCCCCGCTTGTCTAGGTCCGTGGATGGGTGAACACCTATTACATATAGAGTTTCCTCCGTGCCTCGGAAAGCACGTTAAGCCGTTGGTCCCGGCTGTCAATTGTATATCTTTGACAGTCGTTAAGTAACTGTACTTAACGATTGTGCTTAACGTGCTTTCCGAGGCACGCCCGAAGTTCAGACATCCAGTCTTACCAAGGGTTATCTGCCTGCCTTTTCCCGACTATGTTGGGGTCGGATTCCAGTCTAACCGGATGCAGCTGATTACCAGTATTTTATATGGAGCGACTGCGTATCTAATCTCCGCAACTTCGACTTTCAGGTGCAAACATCATCACTCTCAGGATCAGTGGACTTCGGTGGCGATGACTGGGTGGATTGGAGGCACTCTGCGCTCATTCTGGGGCTGCCGGTGCCACCTTCGTGCTGGTTAACATCATACATCACGCCTGTAATCCTCGAAGAGTTAGGCAAAGGTGTACCTAAATAGTACACCCAAATTTTTTTAAGTCAGTAATACAAATCAAAGAAGGGCACAAATCCTGACTCCCTGGCTGCAACTGGCTATGTTCAGCAATCGCGCTTGCGATCACTGCATTGATTTTTTTTTGTCAGATAAAAAGATTCAGTTGTTCCATACAAATGTGCAATTTACAAGGTATGAAATGAATGTAAGTATGGGACAGTCGTTTTTTTATAACCGACGAAAAATTACAATTAATTTATTTTTATTTACTTAGTTAAAAACTCAAAATGTTAGCAATCATCTACACACTTAAACGAACACTGCCACAACACAGAACAGCTCCGGATCGCATATATGTACAAGTGACGCCGCCGTGCGAAGCCGGGGCGGGTCGCTAGTACTATACAAGGTGTAAACGGACCCTTCACGAAGCCGTCAACCAAGCATTCTGCACATTAAACTAAGTAACCCTACGCCAAACATATTTCTGGGAAACGACTTTTTTTTTTGGGCGAAAAATCACGTTTTACCTTAAAACTTAATGGCCACGTACTCAAAACATTGTGCTGATAGGTTAATTTAATATTAAACGGGTCATGTAGGTATTTAAAGTAAACTTATAACCTTGAAAATTTGTGAAAAAGTTGTAAGTTTCACCTCCAATACCTCCGTAACTAGAAGGTTCTCAAATACAGTCCAGAACAAAAAAAATGGTGGCAAAAACGGGAAAAACAAGTGCCATTCGGCGTCGTTAAGGGTCTATTGACATTTACACCCTTTATAATTATGTTTTTAATACTTCGATGAAAAAGATATAAAAAAGAATATTGTAAGAAAACTGTCAGATTCACAGTTCGCTATAGCTTGATCAAATTATACAGGGTGTTAATATTATACAGGGTGGAAGGGAAACCGACGCTAAAACGGACACCACGTATTCAGTACATCATTCTGAACCCCCCCCCCCCCCCCCACCCACACAAATTTTTCGTCGGTTATCAAAAAACAAATCAGCCGTTCAGTACATTTTGACCGTGTAGGTATTGCAGTTTTGTAGGAAACAGCAGATTTTTTTACTAAATTCGTGGTAATCCTTTTAGCGTCGGAGTCCCTTCCAGCTTGTATATACATTTTATATAACATTTTTGTATGGAGTGGGCACTTCTGTGACTTAAACACTAATATGTATAGAATTGAGATAATTATGTACAATAAAATGATGTGTAAATATTGCTTTGTTTTATTGCGTACGTCGTGTACACACGCGTACAGCAATAATATATGTATGTATGTACACTTACAACATTCTAATCGATTTGCTCGTGAAATAACGGTTTCTACTTTGAGATAAAACCTATTTCGAACTCTCCGTGTTGGTATTTGATAAATAAATAGGTGAGTCATTGATGATTACTGGTATATGTGGGTATAGAATGGGGAATACTGTAACACCCGTATCTACAATAAACAAATCAAAGTGTTTACTTGAGTAAATGTCATTTTTTAAGATAAGATTTTTAATATCTAGTTTAGTAATTGCTTAAAGTTACAACTGTAAAAAGATGGAATTGTTAGCTTTGATCTCTTTGACGGTTCTTACTTCGTATAAATTCTTTAAACCACTCTGTGTCGGTAGACTGGAATATTTTTTGTTAAATATTATAAATTGTCAATATATTAAACTTGCGTCTATTGCATATTTTTTTTCCAAAAGACTTGACTAGATACCGGTGTATGTCTTAGCGCAGTACGCTTGTTTGATTGACGCACCCACGCAAAGAGTAGAATACAGAAAGGCCAACTCGCAGCATAATTTGATTGCTAAAATTGAATGTGGCGCCATCTATTATTCTGTACCAAAAACACTTTATGGGTACTGTTAGGGTCCCTCTAAATATACTTATATTTATGGATGCAGTAGCAGATACAGTTTGAGAAAAAAAAACATTTTGCTAGTTTTTCAAAATCGTTTATAGCCTAGTATTTGACAGTTCGGCTACAGGTTGCCAGAGTTATTAATTATGTAGTTGTTCGAACAGTTTGAAGCTAAATGATGCTGTGACTAAAATGTAAAAAAAAAACAAATGGTGTCGATAAGTAAAACGAAGAAATTAATTTAAATAGTGTTTATTCAATATGTCACCGTATTTCAAGCTCAAACGCACACAGTGCAACACTTCAAATTAACAATATTAAACCTACAGTGACCTCAAATATAACGTAATTTATGCAAAATTAAATAGGTACATTATCCAATGGTGCTACCAGGAATATCCAAAACTGACAATCTGGTGGCCTACCATGGCGTCTTAATGCAGGAATGTTTTACTTCTATTCCAGTGTGGCAAAGGGAAGGTGCTAGACATCCTGTATAGCTCTGTCTCTTTCCCACTCTGTACTCGTAATAAAACTAAAACATTCCTGCATTAAGACGTCATGGTAGGGCCGCTGTAAACACTATGTATGTAGTAGGTTAAGTTAGTATTTTCGTTTTATTTTAGCTTTTAGAGTAAACGGCGAGTTGCCTCTAGCAGCGGTCGCAGAGACGTCTTAGTGCTTAAAAAATAATTGTATTTCTACTTAGATAATAAATCAGGAATGCGTTCTGTATCTTCAATATTCATCATGGAACGGGTAGTCCGGGTGATGGGTACTGAAACAAAACAAACGATAAATTAATTTAGTATAGCAATTATTTGAAAACGCCTCGACTGTAGCCCCCTATTCCAGTGTGAGAAAGAGACAGAGCTATACAGGATGCCCAGTGCCATCTCTTTCCCCCACTGGAATAGAATTAAAACATTCCAGCATTAAGACGTCATGGTGGAGCCACTGAGCAAGAACACAGAAAATGACGAATGGATTGTCTGAGGAATGATATGAAAGAAAAAAGGAATGATGGTTGACAGGAGAGAATGGAAGTAGAAAACTGGTTGCGCCGACCCCAAGTGACACGGGACGAGAGCAGTGGGGCTGACATGACGTCTTAAGGTGGAAACGCCAGGGTAGTCCGCGAAATTCAAATTTTCTTACGTTTTTTGCCTTTTGCCGGTCACTGTCAGGCTGCACATTGAACAAAATATGATTTGCGGACGTAACACGTATGTATTTACAATATTATAAAATAATTAAAATCATCAATACAGCCCTCGGAGTTCATTTAATCCCAATCAATGAGTATGTCATGGCAAAGTCATTCAATCGTGTAAAATGAACTTAGAGGATTGTATTTATGATTTTAATGATAATAAATCGGTAAACCCATATTTTTTACGAGCGTGAATCACATTTTAATCAAAATACAACCCTAACTCATTGCAAAAAACAAAATTAAATTTTAATTTCACGGGCTAGCGCTTTTACCTTAAAACAGGAATGTTTTAATGTCATTCCAGTGTGGAAAAGAGACAGAGCTATACAGGATGTCTAGCGCCATCTCTTTCCCACACTGGAATAATACTAAAACATTCCTGCATTAAGACGTCATGGTAAGCCACCAAGGACATGAAATAACGTAACACATAACATAACCTCACGCCTGAATCACCCAAAAATATAGGCAGAAGTATATAGTACCTACACTCACATTTCGCCGGCTATGTTAAGTCCTACGTACTAGGGACGAGCCTATTGCCACCGAACGGGGTCCATCCGCTGCTACTGAAAAATTCCTGATTGAAAATCTTTCTAGAATTTTGTTGAACAACGACCTAAGACAGTGCTTTACCAGCCTGTAATGATACAACTTCTGGGAGCGTCGAACCGAGCCTCAGCCAATCTCAGAAAGCAGAGAAGGGGGTCTCGGCAAATATCACGTAATTTTTTTTTTCCCCCAAGGAACAGTGTAAAATTGAGTGGAAACTAGGTTTAAGAAAACATGTTTCTCCACTAATATATGGCAAAATCTTACACAATAATCATCATCTGCCTAGCCTTTTCCCAGCTATGTTGGGGTCGGCTTCCAGTCTAACCGGATGCAGCTGAATACCAGTATTTTACATGGAGCGACTGCCTATCTAACCTCCACAAATCAGTTCGTACTGGGTAATACGATACCCCTTGGTAAGACTGGTTGTCAGACTTTCGGGCCTCTGACTACCAGTAACGACTGTCAAAGATCTACAAATGACAGCCGGGACCAACGGCTTTCCGAGGCACGTAGGAAACTCGGTATGTAATGGTTGGTCGCCCATCCACGGACCAACCCAGGCAAGCGCGGCTTAACCTGACGATCGAGCCGAGCAGCTGTTATTACTTAGCCACGAACTCCTCAAAATCCTACGCAATAATGTTTAATAATAAATATTCAATGAAAATATTTAAGCAAATTATATTTTTTAAAGTCAAGCACAGGTATTTACACTTAACTGTACGCATTTTGATAAATCTCACGTTTGACAATTAGGAGGGGGAGGAACCAGCTGTTTCCTACAAAACTTCAATACCTACACGGTCAAAATGTATGGAACAGCTGATTTGTTTTTAAATAACCGACGAAACATTTCTATGTGGGGGGGTTCAGAATGATGTACTGATTACGTGGTAACCGTTGTACCGTTGGTGTTCCTTTCACCTTATTTACATCAGTAATCAGTTAATCACGAAGAATGTTGATAAAAAATTACCGATCTGTGCAATCCTTACAGACATGACAAAAGCTTTCGATTGTGTACATCATGAAACCCTGATTAATAAGCTTAACATGTATGGAATAAGAGGAAACGTACTTGATCTTATTAAGTCATATCTAACTGGACGTAAACAATACACGGAAATTTCTAAAATTTGCACTAACACTAGGCGTGAGAAAATATATAAATCCCAAGCAAGAGATATCAGACATGGCGTACCACAGGGTGGAGTTCTTAGCTCACTGTTATTCTTGATATACATAAATGACCTACCTCATCACATTAAACACCCCATGGTATTATTCGCTGATGACAGTACCGCACTAATAAAATGTACAGACATGAATAAATACGAACAGGACATAAATACTACACTTAGGGACATTGTAAATTGGCTTGACGAAAATAATTTAGTAATTAACCTGCAAAAAACTAACGTAATGCACTTTAATCAACGCACATCGGTACCGAATATAGTAATAGAATATAATAACTGTAGTATAGACCAAGTAAGAGTTGCGAAATTCCTAGGTATAGTGATGGATAGCCAGTTGACTTGGAAACCTCAAGCAGAGGAAGTTTGTAAAAAACTGAGCATATCCGCGTATGTCCTACATAATCTAGCGAAAAAGGTCAACATCGCCACAACAGTAGTTGCATACCATGGTCTAGTCGCATCCATTCTAAGATACGGAATAATCTTTTGGGGAAACTGTACGCTACGAGAACAAGTGTTCAAAGCCCAAAAACGTTGCATAAGAGCAATACTTAATATGAAAGTGACGGATAGTTGCGTTCCTATGTTTAAGTCGCTCAAACTTTTAACTTTTCCATGTATGTATATTTTAGAAGTCACAATTTTTGTTAAATGTAACATGAACCTTTTCACGAAAATTTCAGAAAACAGGAAGAGACCTATAAGGAGTCATTATAAGCACTTACTACATGTTGAGAGATGTAATACTGCTTTGCTAAAAAAAAGTGTTATTAGTATGGGCCCAATAATTTTCAATAAAGTACCCAATATAATTAAAAATAACACATTTCAAAATTTCAAAAAGAGGCTGACATCACTATTGATTACAAAATGCTATTATTCTGTAAATGACTTTTTAAATGACACTGACTTATGTATTGAATAATCTAATGTTTATTAATATAATTAATTAATATTGACATATATCTAATAATCCCTTTTTTTGTAATTTTTCCGATTTTATATAATTTCACATACCTAATGATCTCTTTGTTTTAATTTATCTGATTTTATTCCAATTGTATTAAGTAGATTTTAAGGTTAAGTTTTATAATATGAATGCACTATTTGTTTTAACTGTACACCATTATTTAATTTTATTGCAATATAGTATCATTTAGTTTTTTTCGCGGGTAGGTGTAAGAAAAAGACAGACGTATCTCCAATATTTATTTAATATTTTAAATAGAAATTCGCAGTTTATTTATAATTTTTTCACATAATATCAGTATATAACCTCTACACAGTGAGTACTTACGTTTGTGGTACATTTATGTGACTACAGCTATTAATTTTCCACCACCTGCCAGCTCATCATTTCACTTGCACTTTTTTTACTGTCACTGGACACAACACCACAATGTCACAATTCGACGAGATTATATCTGCACAGAAAAGCCTCGAGGATAGCTTTGTCCGTAAGATGAGTGAACTGGAAGCGCAAATTCAGTGCGCAGGACCTGCCAAGGATACCGTGGCGAGGGTAGCCGAGGAGTTTCGGACCTTCAGGGAGTTGATTTTCAGCATGCTTAGTCTGCTTAGGAGACAAATCAGCGAGTGTGCTGGACAAGTTGACGGATTGGAGACCAGGCATCGTCGGAAGGCGCTGATCTTCCAGGGCATTGAAGAGGTTGAAGGGGAGGTCAGTAGTGCAGCGATCCTGGACTTACTTAACAAGAAGCTAGCCCTTAAATCAATCACCGCATCCTCCATAAAGGTTTGCCACAGGCTTGGCACATCCAATAAGGATCACCACAGGCCCATTCTTGTAAAGTTCTTAAACTATGACGACAGGTCTGCGGTCTGGAGAGCGAAGGCAGGTCTTAAGGGTTCATCTGTTTCCATCAAGGAGTTCTTGACCAAGACCCGACAATCCATCTTTGGGAAGGCAAGGCTTCACTTCTCTTTGCGGTCGTGCTGGACTCAGGATGGTGTCATCGTAATTAAAGCCCCTGATGGCAGTAAACATAAGATCACATCGTTTGAAGAATTGAGTCCGCTGCTGTTGAAGTATCCCAAGGTTCAATCTTCTGGAGATAGCCTGAAAAACAAGACCCGTTAATTGTGGTAATAATATTCTAATACTTATTGACTTACAACATTCATTCATTAGATACCTACGTTTCGTAGGAGTTACTTACCTTATATTGAACTTGCTATCTTTCACTGTTTGGAATGATAACCTTCTAATAGTTTAAGTAGTTAGTAATCATTGTGTTTTTAGCCTTTTTTTTATCCTTACACATCTCTGAGATTATTTTTTATGGATTTCGCGAACAATTATTGTTTACCCCCAACAAGTTGTTATTTTCGTAATTATTTTTTGTTTACATGTTGTTAATGTCAATCAAATTGTCATGACTGTCAAATCTAACACACAAATGACGTTTTCGAAGATCAGATACGTTCACGATAATTATATGTTTTGTTGTGGGTTTGTAGGGTGCGTTCCGAATACCATAATAATATTATTTTGTCCATAAAACTTGACTACTTTTGTATAGATTTAGCGTTTGTTTTTATATTTCATTCTGTGTTATTTTCGTTGCTTGTTCTTTCATTGTGTTTTTATAAAGATGATGTTAGCTGGCGGGTGGTGCAGAGATGCAAGCGCCGTACTTGTTTTTCGTGTAGTTCTTATATTTATTTATAGTTATTGTTATCTTAAATCAGAATCTTTATTTAATATTTTATTAGTATTTATGACAACTTTTTTTGTTAATGAATCGTTTTACTCTGCTAACGAGTCTACTGCTACTTCTGATGATAGTTTTTGTTCCGTTACAGACACCCTTGGTGATCTTTTACGTCAAAGCTTTAACCAAAATCTTGGCCGGCTGTTTAATGTTTGTCACATCAATGCCCAGAGCATACCCAGTCACTACAACGAGCTATAATTATGCTACTTTTACGAACAACAACGTCCATGCCATCCTGGTTTCGGAGACCTGGCTAAAACCTAATCTTTTATCTACCACTTACTCTCTCCCAGGGTTCGTTCTTCTACGGAATGATCGAATTGGTAAGAGAGGGGGTGGTGTAGCTATTTACCTTCGTGCTGATTTTTCTTTTAAAATTCTCGCTACTTCTTTCTCTAATAATTTGGCTGAGTTTCTTTTTTTAGAAGTTTGTGTCAAAGGATCTAAAACCGTTCTTGGAGTTGTGTATTGTCCTCCTTCCCTTGACTACTTCATCGAATTCGAATCGGTCCTAGAATCTTTAGGTTCGGAGTATGCACATCACATAGTCATGGGGGATTTCAACACCAATATCCTTGCCCACAACTCACCTCGATCCCGTAAACTCCTACATCTGGTCGAGTCAGCTAGTCTGCATGTGTTGCCTCTCCAACCAACGCATCATAACACTGTCGGTGATGATACTTGGCTCGATTTGATCCTCACTTCTAATCCCTCCCTAGTCTCCTCACATGGTCAACATATCGCTCCTGGCTTTTCCCATCACGACCTTATTTTCCTGTCTTATGTCCTTAAACCTCCTAAACCCAAACCTATGTTCCAGCACAGGCGTGCCTTTGCGCGGATGAACACTGAAAAACTTATTGAAGACGCTTCCAATATTGACTGGAAACCCCTGGAGGAAGCCACTTCAATTGATGACAAAATAAATTGTTTTAATTCGGCTGTAGTCAAGTTGTATGACACCCACGCTCCTATCAGGAAAATCAAGCTGAAGCGTCTGCCTGCGCCATGGATGAAAAGGGGAGTTCAGATGGCAATGCGACGAAGGGATCGCGCGTTTCGCAAGTATAAAAAGGATCGGTCCGAGGATAACTGGACCCTCTTCAAAACTGCTCGCAATCGTTGTAATCAGATGATACGCAACGCTAAACGCCGCCATATTCTCGATAATATCACTTCTGCTTCTCCTGCTGATATTTGGAAATTCCTTGGGACTCTAGGTATCGGCAGATCGCGGCATACAGACCTTCCTAAGACATTTGGTTTGGGCGATCTAAATCGCCATTTCTCAACTGTTCCTACTCTTGATAGTCTAACCAAATGTCAAACCATTGACTATCTTGCTGGTCTGACGCGACCCAATATTTCTCCCTTTGTCTTCACCCCAGTCGACCCGGGAGAGATCAAGAAGATTGTCCTGTCCATTAAATCCAAAGCAGTGGGCTGTGATAACATCAGTCGTCACATGATTGTGACGGCTCTTGATCAGTTCCTTCCTGCAATCTCCCATATCATTAACTTCTCCCTTTACTCCGGTGTCTTCCCTTCACTCTGGCGAAAAGCCCATGTTCGGCCACTACCTAAGATTCCTAACCCCACTCTTCCCAGTCACTTTCGACCCATTTCCATCCTTCCCTTTTTATCTAAAGTACTTGAGGCCTGTGTACACAAACAATTCTCCCACTTCATTCACCACAACTCCCTTATCAGTCCATTGCAATCCGGGTTCAGGCCTGGGCACAGTACCGTTTCAGCTCTCCTCAAAGTGACTGATGATATAAGGCGGGGAATGGAAGACACTAAAGTTTCCGTTTTAGTATTAATAGATTTTTCCAATGCCTTCAATACCGTCAATCACGAAGTCCTTTTATCAATCCTCTCCTATCTCATGGTCTCTCCCGAGGTTTTGGAATGGTTTTCATCTTATCTTCAGGGGCGACAGCAGTCAGTTCTTGCTGGAGAATCTTCTTCCAGCTGGTGTGATCTTGTAACTGGCGTCCCTCAAGGCGGTATTTTATCCCCACTTTTATTCTCTATATTTATAGACCTCATAACTACTGAGCTTCAGTGTTCGTATCATCTTTACGCTGATGACTTACAGCTCTATAGTCAGGCAAGTGTTGACAACTTAACCGATGCGATTAGGGATTTAAACTGGGATTTAGGAGTAGTTAAAAACTGGTCTGATCGCTTCGGGGTGGCGGTAAATCCAACCAAGTGTCAGGCTGTTATTGTTGGAAGCCCCCATAGCGTAAGAAGGCTGAATGGTTTAACTGTACCACCGGTCACCTTTGACGGCACAGTCATTCCATTTAGCCCCTTCGTCAAGGATCTGGGCTTGCATGTTGACACTTGCCTTGACTGGCGTAAGCAGGTCGCGACTGTGAGCAAAAAAGTCACCGGAACGCTGCGGTCGCTTTATCGATTGAAAAATATTCTCCCATCGCACATAAAGGCAATGCTTGTTCAGTCCCTTATCTTCCCCATGATTGACTATGGTGATGTGTGTTACTATGACCTGAATGCAGATCTCCTCAATAAACTTGACCGACTTCTCAATAACTGCATTCGATTCGTATTTAATCTTCGTAAGTATGACCATGTATCCGCACAGCGGTCACTTTTAAAATGGTTGCCCATCCGACAGCGCAGAGCGTTGAGGGCATTGACTACTCTCTTTTCTCTACTTAACAAGCCCACTTCTCCTTCCTATCTGACTTCTCATTTCCAATATTTATGCGCTGCGCACAGCAAAAATCTTCGTTCCTCCAATAACCGTCTTTTGCGATGTCCTTCTCACCGCTCTGGTTTTCTTAAATCTTCTTTCTTAGTTCAGGCGGCTGACGGTCTTCCTCTGGAATGCGCTCCCTCTGAATATCAGGATGGCCACCAGTCGGTTCACATTTAAAGTAAAAGCTCGCGAACACTTACTGAAGAAGCTGGCAGACTCGTCACAAAATTAAATTGTTGTTAGTTTTCCTCTCTCTTTAATTTGTTTTAATGTTGTTGGTATGTATGTATTTATGTATTTATTGTTATATTTTATTTATAAATGTTTTCGTGACATTTTCTTTTATGCTGCACCTACTATGTTTTCTCTCTGCATCACCCTAAGGTAGACTGGTAGAAAATGCCCAAGGCATTAAGTCCGCCTTTGTACAGTGTTATTTATACTTGTGCATAAAGTTTTAATAAATAAATAAAAAATCATTTAATTAATGTTTGCATGCCTAATATAAGGTAGATTGTACAAGGCTCAACTATTTCATTGTTACACCTTATTTTATGTACCTACAATCTATGCAAATAAATTTTACTTTACTTTACTTTACTTTACTTCACGTTCTCGAAAACGGTTTTAACGATTTCGATGAAATTGCAATATGGCGGTTCACGGTGGCGAAAAATCGATCTAGCTAAGTCTCTAGGTATTAGAATTTGGTTTGCTTTCTTACCATCATATTGTGAGAGTGGGATCCTCCTTTAATAAAATAAATCAATCACCTTATAATAATTTCACATTTTATTTAAAACTCATCAAAAACCCCATATATTAAAAACCCAACCATCTAAATAAATTCCTCCAAATTTAAACTCATCACCATATCTAATTTTCTTTTTCACTTGATCACATTCTATCTTCTAATTTTTTTCTGTCATTTTTATATTCAAAAAACCTTCCTAAAATCAATGAGCTTTTTCAAAGACCATAGACTTTAAAAGCTGCCAGCAATTCATGGACATAAAATTCTATTAAACTAATATTACAACACTAGGAAATTTAATTATCTATTTTCATCCGAGCAGAGCTCGATCACCCAGGTGATAATGTTATGATCTAACTGTAACTATACAAAATATGTAGTCGGGGTGGGTCAGGTTCAATTAAAGAGCTTCGTTACATGTCGCGCCATTGCCTTCAAAATAACAATCTCTCACCACTCACTTATAACTACTGCTTATTTGTTCCCATTGGTCGGAGCGACCATAGATAAAATCTATGTCTCACCAATCACGCGGTGCCCTTGCGCTGACCTTGGGGTACTATTGGTCGGAGCGACCATAGACAAAAATAATCTGTCTATGGGCGCGTTCGGATACACGCTGTTTAATTATCTGGCGAGTATCGTACAGCCGGAATACCTCGGCCTTTGCGCGTAGGGAGTTTCGGTACATTCGCTATAAATATTATTAAGCATTTTATAAGAATTTAGTGTTTAATTACCACTAGTTATTGTGTTTGCGTGGTGTGAGATAAACTTAAGATGTTATATGTTACTCACGATAATAATAAAAACACATACATGTTCACCGAAGAAAGTCTCATTGGCATTAGTTTATTTTTCTATGACAGCGATGAAAATATAAAGATGGTTGTATATAAACACAAGAGTGACCATGGAATTTCTTGCACATTCTTCTCCATATGATACTATCCTTGCGAATAGTTGTAAAACATGTGTAAAATCAATTCTATTTCCTTTGTTTTAGACGTTCAAAAGTGCCTTTTAATGGCCGAATTGAAATAAATTGGCTTTATCAGTGCCTATGTTTAAATCTTTGTTTGAATACTAGTGTCTCCACGGGCTCATTCCACCATCTACCTTATCTGAATGGATCTACTTCCCGATTGGTCCCATAGAAATTTTATCGAAATCGGTTCAGCAGTTTGGTTTTGAAATCAAAATACTTAGCTGGAAAAAATATGTCATCCAAGTAAAAGAAATTGTGAAAGTGATACTTGACAAGGATTTGTGTGTGATGCGATAACTAAAAAGGGTAAAATAAAAACGTTTTTGCAAAAAAAAACCGACTTCCAAAAAAAACACTAAAAAAGTGGAAAATACATAACTTTACTTTCGGAAGTCGGTGGCAAAAAAGTCAATGAAACAAACAATAGTCACCGACTTCCGAAAGTAAAGTTATTTTCCACTTTTTTAGTGTTTTTTTTGGAAGTCGGTTTTTGTTTGCAAAAATGTTTTTATATTATGCGCACTGCCAAGGAGTGGAATTTTTTGCCTGGTTTGAGTTCATATGACCCCAATCTATTGAAGTCACGAGTTAATAGGCTTCTTTAGGGTTAGCTCGTTCCATCGTGTTGACGATCATCTCTGTTCTCAGGAGAAGATTGAGGTCAAGAGTAGGCCCATTTAATATAAAAAAGTACTTACTCTCCCATCAAACAAAGGCGTCCATTGCACTCCAGCTCCGCGATGGACTTGATATCCTCCAATGTCAGTTGGAAGTCGAAGACGTTGAAGTTCTCTATGATGCGGGACTTGGTCACCGACTTCGGAATCACCACGATGCCACGGTCGATGGCGTATCTGGCGGGAAAAAAAGGCAAAGAAATTTATACTTCAGCTTTTGGCCGCGGCTTCGCTCGCGTTTTAGTCGGAAATTATCCCACGGAAACGTTTTAAATATAACCTATGATAGTCGGGGATAATGTACCTTCCCATTAGTGAATTAACCCATTAACGCCCGCCGTACTATAAATAGTACACCAGTTTATGTTAAGTTAATACTAATCTTATACGTTTTTTCACTCTAGCAACATTCTTAAACGGTCATTTCAAATCCATGCAATAAGCGAATAGCTAAAACAAATCGAGATTGTTAAATAATTGGGGGTTAATACTCATTTTGTGTCAGTGTTTTGCTTCGTGTCTGCAGGTGAGTACTTGTTTATTTTATTTTAGAAGATTTAGCTTTAGAAGGTGTTTAAAAGTAGGAAGGAAGGTAAGAAGGTGTGTAAAAGTTTTATAGCTTACACTATAACACCATATTCTAAAATAAAATACATCGGAAAGTTAAATTCGTGTAAAGTTTTTTCTGCTATTACACATAAAGTGCTGCTGTACTAACTTTAGTACACTGGGCGCTTGAGGTAAGATAAGGTAGTATAGTTAAGACTTTTTGTATTTGGGTGCTATGCTTATTAGTCATGTTTTTTTTATGTATTGTTAGTGTTTTTTTCTTTTATTAGTGACCCTTTATTTACTTTGTTTTCAGGTGACAAGATAAAACCATTTAAAAATACAAAATGGCAAACCGACATACTTTTACTCAAGAAAAAAACTATTTTGGTTTACAAGACGCTATACACGACATTATTAGCCAAGATAGTGATGATGATGCTACTTACGATGTATTTATGCTACCACCCAACCCAGACGTTATCACAGATGAAGAGGAAGGTGGAGACGACGACTTGTATGAACATGGATTACCTCAAGATGTTCCCGGCAACATAGAAGTTGTTACTCGCAGACATACCCCTGCCGTTGAAGTTGAATGGAGCAGTGGTGATGATGAACCCCTCACAACATTCGCATCATCTACTTCACGAAACGTGCCAAAGAGAAGAAGAGTTCAAACTATTGGTGAGGTGCCAACTTGGAGAAAATGTGTGCCTATTTACTCCGTTTCTCGTTCTACTACAGGTCAAATGTCTATTGAAGAACGACGTCCTAATGTTTCGGATATCCTAAAAGGTATGACCCCTGTTAAAGTTTTTGAGCATCTTTTTGACGATGAAGTGCTAGAGCTTATCGCAACGCAGAGCACAATATATGCTGGACAAAACAATAGGCACGATAAAGTTTTTACCAAAGAGGAACTCCGTAAATTCTTGGGTATTCTTATAATTACTGGTTACCATAAATTGCCTAGTGAAAGGTCATATTGGAGCTTAGATGACGATGTCGGTGTACCATTAGTTTCAGAGTGCATGTCTAGAAACAGATTCTTGGAAATAAAGAGGAACCTGCATTTTGCAGATAATACATTGGCCCCTACGTCTAATGATAAAATGTTCAAATTGCGTCCACTTTGTGATGTTTTACAAAAAAAATATTGTCAATTTGGAATGTTTCATGGCGACTTATCCATTGACGAATCAATGGTCAAGTACTATGGCCACCATTCAGCCAAACAATTTATAATGGGTAAGCCCGTGCGATATGGATATCGTAATTGGGCGTTGACCAGTTACGATGGTTATTGTTATACATTTGATGTATATTGTGGAAAATCCTCTGAGGCTACCACCGATCCACTCGGCTCTCGGGTTGTGAAGACTTTGCTAAACAAAGCCCCAACAAAACCAGAAGAACATGTAGTTTACTTTGACAACTTCTTTACGAATTACGATCTGCTTGTCGACCTAAAGGACCTTGGATACAGAGCTACTGGAACCTTGCGTGAGAACAGAACCAAACGTTGTCCTTTGATGTCATCAAAGGAAATGCGCAAAAAGCCTAGGGCTGAATACGATTACAGATTTGATAAGACAAAAGAAATTCTTATGGTGAGATGGAAGGACAATAATGTCTGCACGATTGGTACCAATTTTGATACAGTAGAGCCGTTAGGGAAAGTTAAAAGATGGTGTACTACGAGAAAACTAAAAGTGGACGTAGATATACCTCACGTGTTCCAAAGTTATAATAAGGGCATGGGAGGGGTGGACCAAATGGACCAGTCTGTGGGACTGTACCGAATTGGGGTAAAGGGTAAGAAATGGTGGTGGGTTTTATTCACATATATGGTGGACATGACCATTTCAAATGCGTGGAGATTACATTGCATTGCAAATCCAGATGATCGTGTGGATCAGCTAGCATTTCGCAGACACATAGCACGAACGTAATTGAGCAAAAAAAAAAAACAATAAAACTAGACAAACATGCTCTGGATTGGATGGAGAAGACAGAAAAAATTATGGGCATAACCCAAAAAAAATACCAAACCAACTGAGATGTGTTGTGTGTTCCAACCGGGTTAAAACAGCATGTGACAAGTGCCTAAAAACGCTATGCCTGGATAGAGGATGCTTTGCCCAATACCACTCCTAAGCGCCCATTGTACTAAACTTAGTACACCCCTAAAAATACAACTTCCGATTATTTTTTGTTTCTTTTTTCTTTATAGTGTCTCAATTGAAGTGTTTTATTAACGATATTAATAATTGTTTACGTAAAATTTTAAATGGTTTTTATTTGGGCGTTAATGGGTTAATCTTCGGAATCGGATCAGTAGTTCCGAAGATAACTTCCTACATACACACATAAAATTTTACCTTTTATAATAGTTTTATTGGTACGTTTGATGTCTACATCGTTGTTAATACAATTGTATAGTTTAAGCAATGGTAATTTGTTTTTTTTAGCTTGTACTGTACCACTGCTGGGCAGAGGCCTCCGCCGATTCCTTCCATGAGCTCTTCTACCGTGCCTCCTCGAAACTGCCCTTGCGGTTAGCGTCGCGTAGATCGTCTCGCTATCTCTTTCTGGGCCGGCCTCGGCGGCGCCGTCCGTCTTCCAGCACCCATCATTTGGAGACGGAAGCAATGGCAATACGGTACTTTTTTAAATCCAGCCAGTTAATTATTCGTGCATTTTTACGTGACCCATACACGATACCCTCGGAGCTGGAGATTCGCTAGCTTCTATTGGACCCTGCGATGCTTCTAGAATTTGTTACTGACCTGATCAACACTTGAGCCGTACTCTTCCCGTACTTGTCAGCCACTGCCTTGAGCCGAGGATCTTCCAGCAGCTGAGGGTCACCAGGCTTGGCCCAGGGTCTGTCAGGAGAGCCGAGAGGGGAGTAGGCGGTGACGGCGATGTCGTGCTGCCGGCAGAAATCGATCAGCGGCTGCTGGTTCAGGTAAGGATGGATCTCAATCTGGCAGGAAAGAAAATCTTTTATAGTGGTTGTACACTATCGCCGAAAGTGTGGCAATCGGTTGTCGTGGTATGGGCATGTGACATGTGATGCGGAGGAATGAGGAAAATGTCGTGAGGAAAGTTTTGAACATGGATGTGGATGGGTATAAGAGTAGAGGAAGACCAAAGAAACGATGGATAGACTGTGTGAAGGATCATATGACTAGAAAGGAGGTGTCTGATGAGATGACAAGTAATAGAGAAGTATGGAAGAAGAAGACATGCTGCGCCGACCACAAATCTTTACTAAAAGCTGAAGAGTTTGTTTGTTTGGTTGAACGCGCTAATCTCAGGAAATTCTGTTTGGAATTGAAAAATTCTGTTAGTGTTGGATAGCCCATTTATCGAGGAAGGCTATGGGGTATATATTATCACGCTGCGACCAATAGAAGCGGAGCATCAATCAAAATGTAACTGAAATGTTAAAAATGTTACGCAGACGAAGTTGCGCGGGTCAGCTAGTAAAATATAAAAATAAATTGGAATACGGGCAGGAGAATGATGTACGCAATCGCCGAAACACTCTGAGGCAGGACGAGTGCGAGTGTGTTTGCACGAAGACCACTTTGATTACGACGCGGCCTATCCCTAGAATCTGCTGGCAGCAGCAACCAAATCCAACAACCAAATATGTACCAGAAAGGTGTAGTCATATTTCAGGGTGTGATTCAGACCATCAAACTGGACAACTTTCTTCGTGAAACCAACATTGTTTTCGTTAACAAGCTTACAGTTAAAAAATATTTTTAAACGCAACCTTTTAAATAAAGGTGTGACCTATTTTTTTCAGCTTGTCCACACGTTTACTATTTCTCTCATGAGGAGACGATCCTGGCTACAGGATTAGATTATGTCTGTCAAAAATTTATCGTCACCAGAACCAAAGATGTGTGCAAAATTTCAACTCAATCGGTTGGGGGAACTGGTTTGATTTGACCCACTAACAAGGCAAAAATAAAAGCTTATAATATAGTCTAGTTAACATGTGCCTTTTTCTCGAATTCCAGTTCGCCTTCTCAGAAAATTATGACCAAGGTGTCATTCGATTCGTAATTTAATCTGGAAAGTTTTTGAAAACGTTGAAGTCCCGCATATATTAATTGTTAAAAGTTATAAACATTTAAACAAACATAAAATTGTGGGTTTTGTTTTTTGCAAATTTCTCAAAAAAAATTACAGATATCGGAAATTGGAAAACAGATTCTTAAAGAACAGGAAATTTTCTATAAAAAAGTCGTCAGACCCAAAACTCTACCGCCAATATTTATCATTTTAATTTGGAGGTAAAGATATGATTTAGACAGGGTAAAGACGCACGATTAGCGGTTCGCTCAGTGAAACGAAAAAATATTTTTTTTAACTATTAAATATTAATATTAACGGTACTTTTAGAATGTAACATGAATGAATAAAATTCTGTTGAAATTTTTCTGTTTGAAATTGCCTGTTGTTTAAATTCAAAATTCAAATTCATTTATTTCAGGTTTCATAACCCATATTAGAAAGCATCTTAAATTATTCAATAATAAATACAAAAACACACAAATAAATACATCGGAAATAATCAACTTTAAATACATCAAACAATCAAATTAGACCAATAAAATAAAAAATAAAAACAAATTAAAATAATTTCAATTAATACAATATTTATGCCCAATGTTTAAGAATCCGTTGTTCAATTTCCGATATCTGCAAAACTTTCTGAGAAATTGGCAAAAAAAAAACCACCATTTTTTGTTTATTTAAACGTTTTAAACTTTTGAAATTTGTTTATTCGGGACTTCAACTTTTTCAAAAACTTTCCAGATGAAATTACGAATCGAATGACACCTTGGTCATAATTTTTTGAGAAGGAGAACTGGAATTCCAGTAAAAGGCACGTATGTTAACTAGACTAATAAACAGGAGGACTGCATTGTCCTCGACCTACGTCCTCAACTAGATATCTGAATACAAACCGAGTGTTGTTCTCATATCAATGCTCAAACAAGTAAAGTTTTGTTGTCATCGCAAATTACGTAAGCACTACTTTGACCTGGATGCGATATTATATCGAAAACAAAACGCCTTCATCATCGTTGCAGATAAGATTATCTATGTCTATACACAAAAAAATAACAGACTTCCAAAAAAAAACACAAAAAAGAATGTGGAATATAACTTTACTTGCCGAAGTCGGTGACTATTGTTTGTTTCATTGACTTTTTTGCCACCGACTTTTTTTGTGTTTTTTTTGGAAGTCGTATTATTATATTTTTTTGCAAAAAAGTTTTTATTTTACCCTTTTTAGCTATCGTATCACACACAAATCCTTGTTATGTATCAATTTCGCAATTTATTTTATTGGATGACATATTTTTTTCCAGCTATTTTGATTTAAAAACCAAAATAATGAACCGATTTTGATGACATTTCTATGGGACCAATCGGGAAGTGTATCCTTTCAGATAAAAGAAGAATTTTTCAAATCGGTTCATAAATGACGAAGATATGAGGTAACAAACACAAAAGTAAAAATAAAGCCACTGTTCGTCTTTCAACGTTTGTGTGTGTTCCGCAAAGGATTTTCATTGCAGTTTTCACCTTCATACAAGGTGTTAACATACCCTTAACGAATCCGTCAACCAAACCAAACATTCTGTACCTCAAACTAACCCTACGCAAAAATTATTGTTGGGAAACGACTTTTTGTTAACCGACTTAAAAAAAGGAGGAGGTTCTCAATTCGGTTGTATTTTTTTTTGTGTTTGTTACCTCATATCTCCGTCATTTATGAACCGATTTTAAAAATTCAGCGTTACATTGAGTTTTTCACCCAAAAAAAAACCGACTTCCAAAAAAATACAAAAAAGTGGAAAATAACATTACTTTCGGAAGTCGGTGACTATGGTTTGTTTCATTGACTTTTTTGGCACCGACTTCCGAAAGTAATGTTATTTTCCACTTTTTTGTGTTTTTTGGAAGTCGGTTTTTTTTTGGGTGAAAAACTCAATGTAACGCTCTCGAAACATTGTGCTGATGGATACATTGAATAGTAAACGGGCCATGGAGGTATTTATAGTAAAGTTGTAAACCTTAGAAATTAGTATTTAAAAAAATCTTGTAGGAACTTTGACCTCCAATATCTCCGTAACTAGAAGGTACCCAGGTATGGTCCAGAGCAAAAAAAATATCGCAATGATGAGGAGTGTCTTTCGACTTCGTTAAGGATATATTTACACCCTTTATAGAGACTGTATACCGGGAATTTTACGTGTATTTGAGTAAGTCATGAAGAAATCGAAGTTTTGTGAAGCGGTAAAAACCGTACTGCAGGTATGGGTCGCTAGTCACATTACAGACCTTTACACTTGTAATGCCCGGAGGGTCAGGCAGAGGTGTACCTAATAGTACACCCACATTTCGCTAGTTATGTTCAAGTCCCATGTAATACGGGCGAGCCTATTGCCATCAACTGGGCACAAATACAGACACCGTACGTAAGTGGTGCAGAGAAATTCCTGATGAAAAAACCCAAGGCTCAAACCTAAGCTATATTTACGACGTTCCCGTGGGATAGGAAGCTCGAGAGCATATACACGAGAAGTTGGCAGATTCGGCTCAAAAATAAGTTGCAGTAGTTTTTCTTGTTATCTCTCTTCAATTTATATATTTTGTGTGTATATATGTATTTATTATTAAAATATATATGTATAAAAAATATTATTTGCATATATGTATAAAAAATTATATATAAAAAAACTAGAAAATATTTATAATATATTTAATAAATATTTTCTAGTATTTTCTTTTCTGTTATTGCACCTACTGTGTATTGTCTCTGCATCACCCTAAGGTAGACTGGTAGAAAATGCCCAAGTGATTAAGTCCGCCTTTGTACAGTTTTTACTTGTGCATAAAGTTTAATAAATAAATAATTTCCGAGCATAACGTCGCAGAAGTCGCGTGCTACAGCTAGTCGTTTATAAATTGTTCACAACGTTATTTTCGGCGTCGGCAGTAAACGTTCTTATCAGTGTTATCTTCTTTCCCATCAAATTCAGCCGATTACGATTTGTCAAATCATTTCCCGTAATCTGGTTGATCATATGGAACAGTATCGTGTAGTTTCTTCTTTATCGTGTGGTTAGGGCCTAACATGGGTGTCAGAGTTTTTATGCCGCCCATAGGCCCCTGACTTGGCTTTACATGCCGTCGAGAAATATCTCTCAGACATGCTGGTTTCCTCACGATGTTTCCCTTCACCGAAGCTAGTGATAATTTTACAATACGCACATGTTTCCGAAAAATCAGGAGTGCGCGTCTTGGGTTCGAACTCGAGACTCTATGACTTGGCAGGCCGACGGTCACACCACTAGACTATCACAGCATATTTATACCTATATCGTGTACTGATGACGGCGCGAGGCGCGAAAGAGGTGTTTAAACTTGAAAATATTTTTCAATACACTTCCTCGAAAACTGTCTCTTATCGCACTACGATTAGGTTCAACATGTTATGGATGTCACCCTCGTGGTTTTCTTCTTATATTCCCGCACTATAAGTGCGGAAATAAAAATTCCACACGTGGTGAGGCGGCTCGACCCCTCACGCATTTTTTTCTTCTATTCCATTCAATCAATTAGGACTTTGAACAAATTTTGACTAAAAACTAAAACCAAAAAACTAAAAGTGTATTGAAAAACGTCGTTTGACACACGTGGGCATTTGTTACAGCAGTTCTCGGCTCCATAACACCCTCGCCTGCGGCTCGTGCGTGTATTCCGCCTCGGCCGCAATAACAAACTTTCCCCACTTACATATATCAAAATATACTATATTTAGCCGCTAATCGTTTTTTTAATCATCGTTTATAAAAATAAACTAAGCGATAAGAAATTTATAACGCCATAGAAGTCTCAATTAAAGTTGACTGTTATTTTATATCACACTGCCTCGTCTGTCTTGTGGTCGCAAGCACGACTGCTGAGCATGAGGTCCTGGGATTCGATTCCCAGGTCGGGCAAAGTGTTATTGGGTTTTTCCATCAGGAATTTCTTAGTGGCAGCCGCGGACTCTAGATTTGTGCCCGGTAGATGGGCTAATGGGTAATGGGCTCGCACCTTGTTACATGGGGTTTGAACATAACTGAAGAAATGTGGTCGTGGTGTTATGTTATTTTGTATCAGAAATAAAAATGCTGTTTACCGGCTTTGCAGATGCCGATGTCAACCCCGGTAGTATTAGATCGGTTATGAATGTTCGTCGATACAGCGTTCCAAAACTCAAATCATTGATTTATGAAGATCACAGGTTGCCAAGCATAAATGGATTTAGGGGGTTACCATGACGTCTTATAGCATTATTGATTTAATATCACTCCAGTGTCGGAAAGAGGCGGAGCTATAGAAGAGGTCCAGCGCCATCTCTTTCCGACTCTGGAATAAGATTAAAAGAATACTGCTTGAAGACGTCATAGACCGCCACCATGGGCTGGCCATATCTGTCGAATACCGGAGGAGCTATGGGCTAAAGTAACCACACAGTGGGTCCCGAACAGTGATAAATGGCACTGCGGCAGGCCCAGAAGGGGATGGCGGGACGTACTCGACTCTTTTATCAAAGATTGGCCAATAACAGCTGTAGATAGGGACACGTGGTTGGAGGGAAACGGGGCCTTTGCCCTGCAATGGGGCACAAATGGCTGATAATAATAAGAATGAATGAATGTTCCAATTTTTGATAATACTATTGTCTGGCAGTTTAAGTGCTATAAGCGACCTACACAAATGTCCTTTTTTTGGTATTGTTCGTCGTTTCGTTGAGCTCCTTGAGTTATGAGTCGAGCTACACGATAACTGACAAATGCTTGCACTGGCTGGACAGGTCCACTCAAATCTGGGTGGTTCTTTCTTCAAAAGACCATCTCAGACACTCATCTGCATAGTCCTCATGTGAGTTTATCAAGATTATGTCTGGATCTTAAAAGAGACCATGACCTTTGAGTTTGTTTCGGCTGTTTCTTCTCAGAGTAGTCAGATACGAAACACCGGCCTCATCTAGTTTTAAAAAAGGAGACGTGTAAAAGTGTTTGTAAAAACCTGTTTGCGAAATGAACATCATTTATCTTTTACCGAATACCAGTATCCAGACCCTAAGTGCGAACGTTACCAACGTGTTACGCCGACCCTAAGTAATATGGGACAAGAGCAGTATGATGATAACTGGAGACTGGATCATATGCAACTTAAAATCGTCGAAATATGCACCCTAAATCATGTGCCAAACGTTTTCCCAACTATGTTGGGGTCGGCTTCCAGTCTAACTGGATGCAGCTGAATACCAGTATTTTGCATGGAGCGACTGCCTATCTGACCTCCACAATCCAGTTAGTACTGGGAAATACGACACCCGATTATCGGGTGGCTGTGAATGTGGATGGCTATAAGAGTAGAGGAAGACCGAAGAAACGATGGATGGACTGCGTGAAGGATGATATGGCTAGAAAGGAGGTGACTGCTGAGATGACGAGTAATAGAGAAGTATGGAAGAAGAAGACATGCTGCGCCGACCGCAAATAAATTGGGATAAGGGCAGGAGAATGATGATGATGCAAATAATCTGGTCTCTAATCATGACTCTTACCTGTAGCATAGCAGGTTTAATCTTAGCGGCCCCCAGCACCCTCTCAATCTGACTCTTGTTGAAGTTCGAGAGCCCTATGCTCTTCGTCAGGCCTTTCTCCTGGAGCTGTTCCATCGCCTTGTAAGTGTCCACGAAGTCTACCGGGGACGGGATCAGTTCACCATTTTCGGGGGTCCTCGGGAACAGCTCGTCTCCTTCCTGTGAAATGTGGAGTTGGTAATATATGTGAAGGGCTCGTGGCTCGTGGCATCATTGCTGCTGCACGAGTCGATTGAAATTTGCTTAGTATGCAACGCTTAACGAAACCAATCCGTGGATGGGTGACTGTCTACATAAAAATTACAAGGTGTAAACGGACCCTTCACGAAGCCGTCAACCAAGCATTCTGTACATCAAACTACGTAACTCTACGTAAAAATTATTGCTGGAAAATGACTTTTTTTTTTTGGGGTGAAAAATCGCGGTTTACGGTAGGACTGAATGTAACGCACTCAAAACATTGTGCTGATGGATGCATTAAATAGTACAGGGGTTATGGAGGCATTTAAAAAATGGTATAACAAAAAAAACTTGTAAAAAAGTTCGAACTTTGACCTCCAATATTTTGTCCTTGACCATACATGGGATCCGCTTCGTTAAGTGTCTATTTACACTCTGTATATTACATATCGAAACCACTTCGTATTCCACTTCGTAAGCAAAGCACGTTCGAGCACTTTAAGCAGTTGATCTCGGCTGTCATTGAAAGTCTGACAACCAGTCTTACCAAGGGATTACCCAGTAACTGGATTTTGGAGGTTAGACAGGTGGTAAAAAATAGTTTACCAACTCCCGGTGTCCCAATTTTTTCATCCCAGACAGTGAAATCATCCTGTCTTTAAGGTAGTGCAGATAATCAAAGCTTACCTGAAAAGCCTCCGGCCAGTGAATCAGGTACAGATCCAGGTACTCAAGTCCGAGGTTCTCGAGCGTGGTCCTGATGGCTCCTTCGACCAGGTCAGGCCGGTGGAAGGTACACCACAGCTTCGAAGTTATGAAGATGTCCTCCCTAAAACAGATAGAGTTTGACATTTATTTATTTAAAGTTACGAGAGTGGTACATAATTATGCGGACTTAATTGCTTTTGAATTGTTGATTTTATCATTTGACTCGGACGCTCTTTCTTACCACGTGTTTCCACATCGTTCTCACATATATGTCGACGTATAATCTCGACTTAAATGATGTAACCAGGATTTTGTAACAAAAACTTTTTTGTTTTTTTGACATTCAAAAGTGCCTGTAATGGTCTAATTGAAATAAATGCTTTGAGTTTTTTTTATAAAAAACATACCATTTTTAACCGATTTCTAAAAAAGGAGGAGGTTCTCAATTCGGTTGTATGTTTTTTTTTGTGTTTGTTACCTCATATCTCCGTCATTTATGAACCGATTTGAAAAATTCTTGTTTTATCTGAATGGATCTACTTCCCGATTGGTCCCATAGAAATTTCATCGAAATCGGTTCAGTAGTTTGGTTTTGAAATCAAATTAGCTGGAAACAATATGTCATCCAAGTAAAAGAAATTGCGAAATTGATACTTGACAAGGATTTGTGTGTGATAGAATTTGAACTAAAAAGGGTAACATAAAAACTTTTTTGCAAAAAAAAAAACCGACTTCCAAAAAAAACACTAAAAAAGTGGGAAATAACTTTACTTTCGGAAGTCGGTGGCAAAAAAGTCAATGAAACAAACAATAGTCACCGACTTCCGAAAGTAAAGTTATTTCCCACTTTTTTAGTGTTTTTTTTGGAAGTCGGTTTTTTTTTGCAAAAAAGTTTTTGTTAACATAGATTGATTTAAATAAATAGGTACATACTAAATATATTACACAGTTAAAATATAAACGAGGCGAACCCGAAACAAATGCCAATATTAAGGGTAACAGAGCTGCCAAATCGGGTTAGTCCCTGAGTACCCCGATCCCCGAGGCACCCGTACCGGAGTACCCCGATTTATTTTTATCTTGAGAAAGTCAATCAAAAGTCAGTTTAGCTTAAAAGTACCGTCAGCAGATGAAATGTTAAATAACATTTTATTACGTAAGTCTTGCTTGGTTAAGGTAAACATTATAATTAGAGAATACAATATAGAGTCTCGTAGAGTAATCACAGGTTTTAATTATTATCACAATAGTTGCGTTTTCAATACCGCAAATCAAAATGACTACCCTACATGGAACATTAACATGTTCTAATATTAACATAATTTAAACATAATAAGCAATAATTAAATATCTTGATTTGGCTCGCGAAGTTGTCGACATGGGTGGGATGTGAACTCAGTGATCATTGCCAATGGCTTAATTGCCAAGAGCCTCGACCAATACCTGAGGAGGCTCTCGTTAGACAGCTGGATCAAGGGCTTGATTAAGAAAGCGGTAATCCTGGACACGGCTCGTATTGTTAGGAGGTTCCTCTCTCCATAAAAAAACGTTACTTTCGTAGTTTACATTTTTAATAACAGCAGGTAATAATTCATTTAATAACATGATTATTTAGTAACATGAAACACGTTACGAATCGAAAAAGAGGCTGACTTAGAATCAAAGAACTCTTGGGCTTCCAAAGATAGGAGGAGTCTTACCGCAAATGGCTTAGATTTGATGGGACGTCACTATTTTTACGTTTTTATGTACCAAATGACTTCGTTTAGATTGTTCAGCTTAAGCAAAATATTTGTTTTTTCTTTTTTTACTTTGTGCAGCTTATAAAAAAAAAAGATATTATATGGAAAGAAAAGCCCCATGATTGCTTCATATAATGTACATACTTTCATTGAAGAACGCTTTTGAATTTAAACGTGCCCCAAAATTCCGATCTTCTTCCAAATAAATTACTTTCTTCTTATGTATTTCAAACACATACATTTAAGCACTTTTTATGTCGACCGTACTAGTTGAAAACAATAGAAAAAACAAAAGAAAGAAATGTAATAATATTTATCGAATTCGGGGTCCTCCGGTACGGGTGCCTCAGGGACCGGGGTACTCAGGGACTAACCCGCCAAATCTGTTTTTCAACTTAAAATACTGACATGAACTACTAATTCTATGGATGCGAAAAAAATATCAGTCTGAAGGACAATTTAAAAGCGGAATTTAATATGCTACATTTTTAATTAAAAAAACGTCTATTAGCGCATCATCGCGATAACAAGCAATGTACGGTTTAATCGATTCTTACACTCAAAGGAAATAAAAATAGGGAAAAATGTAAGAAATCTCCTGGCATTTTTTTCAAGTACGAGTACTAGTAGTACTTAGTACGTCTGTTTATTAAAATGTATTATTTGAAATACATTTTAATAAACAGACATATATTTATAATGATGTATCCAAGATTTTTGTAACAACATTATGATTTAAAAGAGTGTCCATGGAGTTTCTTGCCCATTCTTCTCCATAGAGATCTACGCTTTGGCATGGGCAACTACAGCACTTTCACAGTTACTGTTATTATGTTTTGTGACTGGGACTGTAGTTTCATTTTTTATTGCTGTCTTTGTTTCGACAATTCAAAAGTGCCTGTAATTGGCCTACTTGAAATGCTTTGATTTTTTGACACAAGCAAACGCCCGTGACGAGCACGCGTCACGCAGGCAGTTGGAGCGACGATCTCCGCAGGGTGGCGATTTCAACAACTGCCATCCAGTTCCTACCAACTGGATGGCAGCCCGCCACACTCAAGCCACTGCAACTCCTGGAAGTCTTCAACAGTGGCGACCATCAGAAAAGCGCAGAGACATTAAATCTCGACGAAGTCCCAGAGAAACGATTTCACACTCTTGGATCCCGCAACGAATTTAATCAGAAAAAATAGCGGAGGAGTAGGGGAAACATCATTTCCACTTCCCTCCATGTCAGCAGGAGACAGAACAAAACAACAACAACAAAGGAACGGACAAAGGCAACGGAAACTGGATGACAGGTGCCTTAATATTGAAGACGTTTATCTCCAGCAGTGGAGTGCTGTAGGCTGATGATGAATCAAGAATGAAGATTCCATGATCTGCCTGTAAAGATAGGCCCAACTATGTTAGCGTCGGCTTCCAGTCTTACCGGATGCAGCTGAATACCTACTAGTAGACTGTAAATTAAGACTGTAGATTTATAAGAATAAGAAATTTTATTTGCTCAAACATGTGTATGCATACAGAATTAAAATAATACATGAATGCAAGATCTTAAATAAGTTTGGCTCACGACATGCCTGTAATTTCTCATGGCGTGCAAATATCTATATGGTAGGCACAAATATTTTTATTAAATCAATGATTTTAAAATTTTACACTTATACATTAAACATCAGTTACAGTTAAACAAATTTCAAATTTTCAGTCATTTACATTATCCAATTATTTATTATTTATTTTCATTGTCCAATATTACAGATTACAATTATTACAATGAAGATTTACATCACTTTAATAGGTATTGAATTATAATAACATTTACAATATAGGCATACTTAAGTTCTCCACCACTACATGACCATAATTACTACAATGTTAGTTATATTTTATATAATTCGCAAAACAAAACAATATCAGAGAGCACGATGATGAAATTTTACACACATGAATCGTAAACAATGGGCTTTTAAAATCTTAGGCGATAATTTAAACTGCAAACATATCTTTACATGCGACACTGCTCATGTTTATCATGCACGAGTTGGTACAGTCAGGTGGGTGACCATGATCTCTTTACGCAGGAATATTTTAGTTCTATTACATTGTGGGAAAGAGCGCTATACAGGATGTCTAGCGCCGTCTCAATTCTACATTGGAATAGGATGGTAGGTTACAGGGGGGTCTCTCTAGAAATAGAACTAAATCGTTCCTGCATTGACGGCGTCATGGTAGGGCTACCTACTGGTATTTTATTTCTTCTACACTTTTCAATGGTTTCCCTTTGTCAAGTCGACACAGTCTTAATACCATTTGAAGGTATTTAACGGTACTAAGAAGACTCGCATATATATATATATATATGTAATGGGTGTAAAAATACCCTTAACGAAACCGAAAGTCACTTGGACTCTCCGTCATTGCGATTTTTTTTTTTAAATAATGACTCCCGTAGCCAAGAGAGACAAAGAGATCTCTCTCTCTCTCTTAACACTCTCCCTGCTGACAATATATAAAGCTTTTTAAGTTCAGGAGGCCATGGAGGTCGCCGGCGGGTCCCAAATTTGCTGATTGTGAACGCCGTGAGTCAAAAGTTAAAATTATTACAACGTGAACGTGAACGTGAACAAAAAAAAATCTTTCAAGACGCCGTGGGATCCGCCCTGACCTCCCGAATTCAAATAATTTTATAACTACTGGCGTGCTGTTATGGAAAATGTGATAGTTCTCTAGAAATGTGCTCTGGCCTGCTGAACAAAATTTTTTGGGGGTCGCCGGCGGTTCCCATGGCAGGGAGAGTGTTAAAATAGTACTAAATCGTTCCTGCATTAACAGGTCATGGTAACCCCCCAGAATAGCCACTAATCATCCGAAAAAGAACGAAGAAGAAAATAATTCTTTGCGCTTTAATAATTAAGTGAACACATGCAGAATGCAGTCGGTATACAGTCTTCACGATAAAAACTTGAAGTGTCACATTATACTTAAAGCTGCTCCAGTGCCGTCCCATCAGACTATGACAGTAAAGGAACGGAGAGTGTCCCTGCGTCTGCGCACACACTTGTGCACCACAATATCTCCAGCGCCAATGGCTAATCTCCGCTAAGATTGGCCGCCGTGACTGATAACGGTCAGCAGGACTATATTTGCCTATAGAAATGGCTTCTGAATTTGATTCTCTCTCTATCGTGTGGTTAGTGACTAACCTGGTGTCAGAGTTTTTATACCGCCCACGGGCTTTACATGCCTTCGAGAAATGTCTCTCAGGCAAGCTGGTTTCCTCACGATGTTTTCCTTCACCGAAGCAAGTGATAGTTAAAAAATACTTCAATGATTCCGAAAAACCGGAGGTGCGTGTATTGGGTTCGAACCTTCGAACTCGAGACTTATGACTTGGCAATCCAACGGTCACACCACTAGGCTATCACTGCTTGTTGCTTGTCTGATTTTGATGATCATGAAAAAAAGGCGGTACCTCTTAATGACTCCTTCATCGATCTTCGCCTTGAGCGCCACCCCGACTTCCCTCTCGTTCAGGTAGACGTGCGCGCAGTCTATGTGGCGGTAGCCGGCGTCGATGGCATCCTTCACGGCTTCCGTCACTTGGCCGGGCTGCGACTGTGGGAGAAAGCACACTTTGAGGATCTCTCTATCTCTAAGCATTCATCGTCATCTTCGAAGTCCAAGTTCCTTCAAGTCATAGGTCTCGAGTTCGAACCCAAATCACGCACCTCTGGTTTCACGCACTTCGGATTCATGTATTGTCAATTATCACTTGCTTCGGTGAAGGAAAATATCGTGAAGGAACCAGCATGCCTGAGAGATATTTCTCGACGGCATGTAAAGCCAAGTCAGAGGCCCATGGGCGGCATAAAAACTCTGACACCAGGTTAGGCACTAACCACACGATGAAGAAGAAAATCATCTTTCTACCCTTGTCCCGGAGAAGCTCGTGGCTAAATATTTACAGCCGCTCGGGTCGATCTTCAAGGTTTAGCGCGCTTGCCTAAATTGGTCTGTGGATCGCGGCCATCTATTACATACCGAGTTTCCTCCGTGCCTCGGAAAGCACGGTAGGCCGTTGGTCCCGGCTGACACTTGTAGATCGTTGATAGTCGTAAACTCGTAACAGAGAGTCAGTTTGACAGCCAGTCTTACCAAGGTGTATCATATTACCCAGTGCTACAGGTGGTCCGCTTCCAGTCTAATCGGATGCAGCTGAATACCAGTATTTTACATACCAGTATTTTACTCAAGACACGCACCTCTGATTTTTCGGAATTATGTGCGTATTGTACCTATAATTATCAGTTGCTTCGGTGGAAGAAAACATCGTGAGGAAACCAGCATGCCTGAGAGATATTTCTCGACGGCATGTAAAAGCCAAGTCAGAGGCCCATGGGCGGCATAAAAACTCCGACACCATTTTAGGCACTAATCACACGATAAAGAAGAAGTATTTTAGATAGAGCGACTGCCTATCTGACCTCCACAACTCAGTTCTTTTACTGGTAAGACTGGTTGTCACACTGACTACCTGTAACGACTGTCAAAGATCTTCAATTGACAGCCGGGACCAACGGCTTAACGTGTTTTTCTATATGAGACACTCATCCACAGATCGACTTCGGCAAGGGTCGCTTAACCTTGAACATCGACTCGTGCGGCTGTGCCACGAGCTCCTCCACAGTAAAACTACTAATAAGTAGTTATGATAAAGTCTAGATACTTATCTATTATCGACAGTAATAGAAACATCGTATTTATCATGCTTTCATTTTGACTTCGATTGATAAAAGGTCCAAGTAATTTGTTTGTATTTTCTTCGTGTGTCTGACCTAAGTCTTTACGGTGGAAAAACAACACAAATACTTATACGTCTGGGTCTGTATTTGCGGATATTTTCTCATCAATCTGTCTAGTCTGAATGGGTAGTTATTTTGGGTGCACAACACATAAGCTCACGTTTTTTAACCGACTTAAAAAAAAGGAGGAGGTTCTCAATTCGGTTGTATGTTTTTTTTTGTGTTTGTTACCTCATATCTTCGTCATTTATGAACCGATTTGAAAAAATATTCTTTTATCTGAATGGATCTACTTCCCGATTGGTCCCATAGAAATTTCATCGAAATCAGTTCAGCAGTTTGGTTTTGAAAGAAAAACAGCTGGAAAAAATATGTCATCCAAGTAAAAGAAATTGTGAAATTGATACTTGACAAGGATTTGTGTGTGATGCGATTACTAAAAAGGGTAAAATAATAAATTGTTCGTTTCATTGACTTTTTTGCCACCGACTTCCGAAAGTAAAGTTATTTTCCACTTTTTTGTGTTTTTTTCGGAAGTCGGTTTTTTTTTGCAAAAAAAGTTTTTTCCCAAGGGGGTAGGCAGAAATCACACAGCGGCACCTGCTACGATCCTTACATACTCCTTTTGCCTCGTCCACGTTCATGCTTCTGTTTATACTCGCGTGCCGTACTATGCACCTGACCTTTCTGAAAAACCTCACCAATAAGGTCAGTCTATGTCTTTCTAGGGCGTCTTTTGGGTGCCTATCGACTAAAAACTTAGCAGGATCACACTTGGAGATATCATCCATCTGAACATGTCCGGCTTATAAATCCTCTGTTCGGATTTTGTCCGGCTTTCCAACTTAAGGATCCCGCGCACACGCGGCCACAATCACAACATGTCGCATGGCTGGTCACCGTACAGTATTTATTAATCTCCGATAAATATATTGTTACCGACCATGTACGCAACACCACACTGCGCTCCAAAACACAAATTACTGACGGTGCTCAAAAAGCCGCTAAGCTGAAGTGGGACTGGGCTGGCCATGTTTACCGTATGCCCGACGAGCTGTGGGCCAAAATAACCACGATGTGGAGCCCTGACACAGCCAGAAGGCGACGCGGTAGACCTCGCAGGAGATGGCGGGACGAGCTGGACAGAACCAACGATCAGTGGTCCACCTTAGCCCTGGATCGAAGAATTTGGAAGTCATGGGGAGAGGCCTTTGCCCAGTAGTGGGATGATACAGGCTAACAGTAACAGTAAATATATTGTTGTCAACAGAACTTCAGAACTATACTATTATTATAAACAGGTATATCGTTTGTAAGGTTGATTACTTGTTTCGGAGGTTATCTGCTATCAAAGTTTACTGGTGAGAACTGTAGTGGGTTTTTTTACAAATCATCATCTTCCCGCCCTGGTCCCATGTCACTTGTGGTCGGCGCAACACGTTTTATTCTTCCGTTCTCCCCTGTCAATCGTCACGCTATAATTTACTCGTTTTTCCTTCATAAAATTCCTCACACAATCCATCCATCGTTACCTTGGTCTTCCTCTCCCTCTCCATCCATCAGCATTCATACTCATCACTCTTTTAGCCACATGTGTTCCATACCTCCTCATCACATGTCCATACCAAGACAGACGATAGCCTTTCATCTGTTCTGTAACAGGCGCCATTTTCTAACTTCCTCGATTTCTTACTTCATCCACTTTAGCCATTCCCCACTTCCACCTTAACATTCTCATCTCTGTGCATGCAATCTTTTTTCATCCGTCTTCTTCACTGCCCAGCACTTCGATCCATACACTACCTACGTCAGGTCTAATCACTGAACAAATACATCCTCTAAATAGTTTAAATAAGTCATGAAGGTTTGTATAAAAGTACGTCAATGTTTTCGCTGGTCGGAAATTCCATCGGACAGAAGACTTGGGCTTTTAAAACATCTGTGCAAACGATATAAAACAATATTGTAGGCTTGATATAACATCTTTATCTGGAAATCTATTCCATGTTGATTGATCATCATTATTTGCCTAGCCTTTTTCCAACTATGTTGGGGTCGGCTTTCAGTCTAACCGGATGCAGCTGAATACCAGTATTTTACATGGAGCGACTGCCTTTTTAACCGACTTCAAAAAAGGAGGAAGTTCTCAATTGGGTTGTATTTTTTGTTTGTGTTTGTTACCTCATATCTTCGTCATTTATGAACTGATTTGAAAAATTCTTCTTTTACCTGAAAGGATATACTTTCCAATTGATCCCATAGAAATTTCATCAAAATCGGTTCAGTAGTTTGGTTTTTAAATCAAAATAGTTAAACTCAAGTAGTTACATGAACATGACTACACAAGGTGGCTTTTTTAAATTACCCTACCTATGTGGGGTAGGGTAGGTTCAGAATCATGTTCTGAGTATGTGGTTACCGTTTTCGCGTCGATGTCCCTACCAACCCGTAGATACCAGGGTAAGACGTAGACGAAGCCTCGGGAAGAAGCTAGTGAATCATAAATTCAGTTTTAGCTCGATGTGCTGGCGTCTCGTCTGTACTAACAGACGAGACGCCAGCACATCGAGCTTCCCGAAACTGTCAAATTTTCCCAATAAACCTTGTACCTAATTCTTTAAGGACAAAATTGAAAATCTATTAAAGATATTCTTAAGATATCTATGAAGATATTTGACAGATTGTTGTAGCTTGATGTGGTTGCGTCTGTACCCAAAATGTAACTAGTAAAATCTTTATTTACATTAACTATATATATTATAATAATTAAAATGATTAAAATTAACTAACTACAAACTATAAAAGAGCATCAAAAAACTCCTCCTCAACGCTGTCAGCCGGTAATGTGCCCAAGAGACTGGCGGCGTTGCCACGTTGTATGGCAACACTTAGCCTCTGGCCAAGGTACAAGCCAGTAAATAATGAAATAATAGGTAATGTAAGAAGCAAATGAGTTGGCCGACTACGGAATAGTATAATGTTTATTATGTGTTGGAAACATAACGATCGTGAACACAGTAATCCTTGAAGTTTATTAGAGTAGTACCTACATATAAATTACACAACAGATAAATAACATTACGCATGTAATTCCCGAAGGGTCAGGCAGAGAGGTGTACCTGAAGGTACTAATTCCAAAATTTCGCCAGTTATGTTTAAGTCCCATGTGATAGGGGGCGAGCCTATTGCCATCCACCGGGCGCAAATCCTGACTGCGGGCTGTGACTAACAAATTCTTGATGAACTGTAGTGTTAAAACATCATATCACTCTAGATTTTAAATTTAATCGTTACAGTACCCCAAAAAATGTATTAGTGAAAATAAATCGTTGGAGTGCCATAGTTAAATAAATAAATCATGTGCGTGTGTTGGGAGGGCTACTTTGTTGCACATTTTTTTTACAAAAATTGCCAATTTTGTTTTGTCTTATCTTTCATCCGTTAACCATAATAACACGAAAACGGAAGAAATGGAGGATTGAGGGCCCGAATTTTAACAAGGTCATAACTTTTTTGACATTCAAAAGTGCCTGTAATGGTTTAATTGAAATAAATGCTTTGAGTTTGAGTTTTGCAAACAACAAGAAGTGGTGACCGGTTCTTGCTTTCACAAATTTTCACAATTTATTTAGTAGCATATTATCGCATTTCAAACAGTAGCTGTAAGCTAATTGTTTCATTTTATTTGAGTAATAAACTTTTACGTGTGTGTGAACTGAGGCCCCATTTTGAACGAGGATATACAAAGCTAGACAGCGTTTTGCGATAGTAGGTATCTTGTTTTCACAAATTTTGTTTGGCATTAGCTTAGATTTTGGCGTAAAAACTTTTTCTGTAGTGTCCATATTTTATCCGGTACAAGTGGGTCCTCAATCCTTCTCTATATGAGAACTGAGGGCCCAACTTTACAGTCCATAACTCGCTTATTTAACTTTCACAAAATCTGACTCCAACTTGCACAATTCTTTGGGAATGTTCACTAAATAATAACATTTTTTTAAAGAATTTTAACAAAGTGGCCCTCCCACCACACGCACATAATAAATCATGTGCCTGCCTTTCCCAACTAGTTGGGGTCGGCATCCTGTCTAACCGGATGCAGCTGAACACCAGTATGTAACACAGATTGACTGCCTATCTGATCTCCACAGCCCAGTTAGTACTTTGGTAAGACTGGCTCTCAGACTTTTGGGCCGCTGACTACCTGTAACGACTGTCAAAAATCTACAAATGACAGCATCCTTTCCGAATGCGGTGTTGATCATAGTCGACTTTAAACATCGACGCAATGCTGACCGTCTTCGTACGGTCTTACCGGTGTTTAACATCGACGAAAAGTGCACCTAATAATTACTTTTAGAGTAGCTGCTACCGGAGTCTGGATTTGGGAGATGGATAATATTCTCGCCAACGTAATATGGGACTTAAACATTCAGCACACCTGTGGAATACAGGTGTTCTGTTATGTTTTAGGCAGAGATTTTTTATTTATTAATTTATTAATAAAAAGGTACACCAACAGCTTCTGTATATAAATTAGGTATAAAATAAAGTCATAATGAGTAATAGGCTTATACAGTTGCCAATAACAGGTGAACCAACATTTACAAACATAAGTGGTAACTTAAGCTAAAAACTAAATTAATGAAGAGATAGAGATGTACCTAATAGTAATGCTACGGCATGTAAAGCCAAGTCAGAGGCCCGTGGGCGGCATAAAAACTCTGACACCAGGTTAGGCACTAACCTCACGATAAAAAATCCGGGATGGAACTAGGGTTAAAGTAAAGTTTAAAAAGTTAAGTCCAGGGGCGAGCCTATTGCCCTCAGCCGGGCATAAATCCAGACACCGCGGCTGCTACTGAAAAATTCCTGATGGAATAACCCAATAAGACTTTGACCGATCTGAGAATTTAACCCAAGACCTCATGCTTAGCACATAACTTAACTGGCGGAACGTGGCAGTAAGTGCTATTAAGGTGGAAGAGCCAGGGTAGGCCGCGAAATTCAAATTTTCTTACGTTTTTTGCAATTTGCCGGTCATTGTCAGGCTGTACATTGAACGAAATATGATTCGCGGCTGTAATAGGTATTTAGTTACAGAATTATAATCATTAAAATCATCAATACAACCCTCAAAGTTCATTCAACCCCATTGAATAACTATTTCATTAAATAGGTAGTTATTATGATTATAATTTTGTAACTAAATACCTATTACAGCCGCGAATCATATTTTGTTCAATGTACAGCCTGACAATGACCGGCAAATTGCAAAAAACGTAAGAAAATATGAATTTCGCGGGCTACCTTGGCTCTTCCACCTTAAGTACCTTCGAGGATTAACAGGCTGTTGTTAAAACCAAGTTCTGTAACACTAATACACATACCTTCCAGGTGCCAAGTCCCAGTACAGGGCACGTGCGCCCGTTGTTCAAGATAATCGGAACATTTGCGGACATTTTGTAAACACGTACGTACGCACTCAACGCAATGAAAAACGATACTGAGCAAGCGACCGCGCAATTTGTTTTCTTGTCAGTACGCTACCGGATAAATTAAGGTGCGGTTCTATTAGCGCGACCGCGTGACAAGTAGTTAGGTACATAAGTGCTTGTTGGTACTGTAAACATGTTAATGTATTAAAGATTGTGATAGGTTTGGGGGTGGTTCTGAAATTTCTGAAAAGACATATTATTGCTATTTTTTTTTGTAGGAAAGATAACATAATATTTATTTATTTTGTAAAACATTAGTATTGTATAAAGGTCTTATAATTAATTGAGGTAGCTGCATGTTTAGCCATTTCAGGCGTACAAAATGAGTGGCACTAAACAAACAATGCAAAAAAAAATAGACAAAATTACAATCTCAAAATTTAAATTAAATTAAATTTTACAATGTCAAAATTTAATTCACAATCACAATGTCAAAATTTAAATTCAATACAGAAATACAATATCAAAATTTTAAATCAATTTGAAGACACACAGATATTAAAACCAAATTAATACGCACATTCAGAAATAAAAAAAAAACACAGAAAATCACCTTATAAAAAAAACCGACTTCCAAAAAAAAAAAACAAAAAAAGTGTAAAACAACTTTACTTTCGGAAATCGATGGCAAAAAAGTCAATGAAACAAACAATAGTCACCGACTTCCGAAAGTAAAGTTATTTTCCACTTTTTTTGTGTTTTTATTGGAAGTCGGTTTTTTTTGCAAAAAAGTTTTTATTTTACCCTTTTTAGTTATCGCATCACACACAAATCCTTGTCAAGTATCAATTTCACAATTTCTTTTACTTGGATGACATATTTTTTCCAGCTATTTTGATTTCAAAACCAAACTGCAGAATCGATTGCGATGAAATTTCTATGGGACCAATCGGGAAATAGATCCATTCAGATAAAAGAAGAATTTTTCAAATCGGTTCATAAATGACGAAGATATGAGGTAAAAACACAAAAAAAAAACGTACAACCGAATTGAGAACCTCCTCCTTTTTTTGAAGTCTGTTAAAAAGGTATAAAAAAAATATATTCGTTAGAAAGTTGAAGTTCGATGTTACATCATTAATAATGATCGTGACAATTTAGTCGTGTTAACTGCCTTGTTCTTGTTGGCGTAGTGGGCGCAACCGTAACTTCTGATCATTAGGTCCTGGGTTCGATCCCAGGGTCAGACAAATTGTTATTGGGTATTTCCATCAGGAATGTCTCAGTAGCTGCCACGGAGTCTGGATTTGTACCCGGTTGATGACAATAGACTGGCCCCTATTACATGAAACTTATGGGTTTGGACCTATTGCGAAATGCGGGTGTACAGTTAGGTAGGTACACCTCTGCTTTACCCTTCGGGGATTGCAAGGCATGATGTTATGTCATGTTATATTGTCAAAGAGTTCTGTAAAACCGTCATCAGACAGAGTAACTCTTAATTTTTGTTTTTATGAATGAATTTTCCAGTTTTGGCAAATTTTTGTGTAAAATTAATGTTACAGCGTTTCAGCGAAATCTGACAGCCTTTTCCCAACTTTCTTAGGGTCGGCTTCCAATCTAACCGGATGCAGCTAATTACCAGTATTTTATATGGAGCGACTTCCTATCTGACCTCTACAACCCAGTTATTACAGGGTAATACGATACCCCTTGGTAAGACTGGTTGTCAGATTTTCGGGCCACTGACTACCTGTAACGACTGTCAAAGATCTACAAATGACAGCAGGGACCAACGGCTTAACGTGCTTTCCGAGGCGCGGAGGAAACTCGGTATGTAATGGGTGGTCACCCATGCACAGACCAACCAAGGCGCGGCTTAACCTGAGGATTTATCCGAGCGGCAGTTATTATTTGGCCACGAGCTCCTCCGCACAAGCGTTTCAGCGAAATGAAATTTAAAAAAACTGACAATGAAATGCAACCTTGTCATGTTTTAAGAATAGAATCTACAGATAGTCAGATTCCGGCTTAACTCTGAACAGATTTACACTACCCGATAGCTCCGTATTATCTTGACTCTTCGCCAGATAGTCAAATAGATTCCCAGATTAAAATACACTGTACTGCTTGGAAACTGGACTTACGTAGTAAACATAACATCACACCTATAATCCCAGAAGGGTTAGACAGAGATGTACCTAATAGTACACCCACATTTCGCCAGTTATGTTTTAGGCTCATGTATAGGGGGCGAGCCTATTGTCATGAACCGGGCGCGAATTCAGACTCCGTGGCTGCTACTGAGAAATTTCTGATGGAAAAATCCAATAACTATTTGTCTGACAGGTTTGTTGCTTGGTAAACGCGATTGCGACTACTAACCCAAGCAACGAGGCAATTATCGTCTCGTTATGCAATTCGACATTGGGGTAATTGGTCGTATTGGTTTAAAGATAGAAGATAAAGATAAAGATATATTTATTGCATAACTGTGTACAATTAGATCTTATCATAAACATAACATTTTTAAACGACTTCAAAATGGAGGAGGTTCTCAATTCGTCGGAACCTTTTTTTTATGTATGTTCCCCGATTACTCGAAGATGGATTTGGAAAGGGTATACTTCCCAGGTGGTCCCATGATCATCAAATCAGGATCTGATGATGGGATCCTGGAGAAATAGAGAGAACTCTTCAAATTTTACAGGCACACTTGAATCGATTTGGGTAGTTTTTGGAAGAGTACTTTTTCGGAGTGGTTCCATTTTAATTTGGTGAAGATCTGGTGAAGAACTTTGGAGATAGGCAACGGAACTCCTCAATAAATGATAGCAAATAGACTGGGATTGCTGAAATCTCATGTGTGTCTATTGTTTACACCAGTTCATAACATAAGATCGCGCCTGTATGCTCTGAGGGGGTACGCAGATATGTACAGTACACCCAAATTTCGACAGGTGTGATGCTAAGTTCCATTGTAATGGGGATAAGCCTTGCCTATTAGCTACCATGACATGTATTGTTATCAATGTAAAATGCATGGCAAATATTTGTACAGGATATTACAACTAAAAATGGAAAAATAAAAAAACTTTTATGCAACTTTTATGTAAAGATTTTTTTAAGTTCAACAGTCTACCCATGTCGGATATACAATAGTATTTAGTGAAATTACCAACAAATATTTTTATTTTTATCAAAAAAACTCATGCAGATTATAAAATATATTATCAATTAACATTTTCATTAATTTAGTTTTAAACATATTTCCATTTAATTGCTGGCGGCAAGTGATTGTACACACGAATAGCAGTAACATAGGTACTTTTATAAAACATAATATTGAATCATCATTTAATTTAAACCCATGCAGGAAAACATCGTGACGCAACCAAACCAGCACACCTGTGAGATATTTCTCGACGACATGTAAAGCCAAATCAGAGGCCCATGGGCGGCATAAAAATTAAAAAAAAAAAACAAATATTGACTCCCTACATGAGAAATTAAATTACTTTAAAAATTACTTTTCATGAGAAATTAAAAAAAAACAAATATTGACTCCCTACATGAGTAATTAAATTACTTTAAAAATTACTTTCATGAGAAATTAAAAAAAAATCTATGATCAGAATGATGTTACTGAATACGTGATAACCGTTTTAGCGTCGGTGTCCCTTCGACACTGTATTATTATTGCTTGTTTTCCCTAATAAATAATATAAAAATAAAAACTTTTTTGCAAAAAAAAACCGACTTCCAAAAAAAACACAAAAAAAGTGGAAAATAACTTTACTTTCGGAAGTCGGTGGCAAAAAAGTCAATCAAACAAACAATAGTCACCGACTTCCGAAAGTAAAGTAATTTTCCACTTTTTTAGTGTTTTTTTTGGAAGTAGATTTAAAAAAAAAAAACCGGTCAATTGCGAGTTGGACTCGCGCACCGAGGGTTCCGTATAAACCTGTGGGTATATAACTTTTTTTTATATGACGAAACTAAAAATTTACGGTTTTCGTAATTTTTCCTATATCTGTACTATAAGACGTGACTTCGTACAAAATTTCAAGATTCTAAGTTCACGGGAAGTACCCTGTAGGTTTTGATTCCCGTGCTAGTTTCGAAAATTTGCGGAAATTTGCGGCCTAAGTGGCTGTATCTTTTGATTGCGTTGACTTAGAAGGTTTATTTTTCTACAGCTTCCAGGGACAGTAGAACTAAGTATCATATAGAAATTTCAGTTTGATACCTCCACGCGTTCCTGAGAAAAACGGTCTTGACAGACGGACGGACGGACGGACGGACAACAAAGTGATCTTATAAGGGTTCCGTTTTTTCCTTTTGAGGTACGGAACCCTAAAAAAGATTTTATTTCACCCTTTCTATCGCATCATTTTTATCGCATCACACACAAATCCTTGTCAAGTATCAATTTCGCAATTTCTTTTACTTGGATGACATATTTTTTCCAGCTATTTTGATTTCAAAACCAAACTGCTGAACCGAATTTGATGAAATTTCTATGGGACCAATCGGAAAGTAGATCCATTCAGATAAAAGAATTTTTCAAATCGGTTCATAAATGACGAAGATATGAGCAACAAACACAAAAAAAACACAACCGAATTGAGAACCTCCTCCTTTTTTTGAAGTCGGTTAAAAACTAAAAAATTATGGTGTCATCACATTCTGCCACGTGTGACATGCAAACATTAGGTAACGAGCAACAATATATATATAGTATGTATACACTTTCCTAAATTCAAAAGCAATTTTCGCGAGAAATAACTGTTGTAACTTGGAGATAGGATCTGTTTCATACAAATAGGAGTTCCAAAATTCTATGTTCGTAACAACGTGAATTTTTAAACAGAACTGTAGGCGATAATCACTTTTAAAAGTTAATAAGTGTTTACATATTGGTGCTCGTGACTGTACATACATATAATTATTACGACACAAAAATATGAGGTTAGTGAGGCAAGAGTGGGCATGCTCGTTCCATCTTAGCCGCCATGCATAGCTTTCTACCAGAAGAAATCATAATTAAAACCTAGCTCCATCCCGTGATAAAAAAATTATAATACCAGCCGAGAAGACACGACCATTGATCACCACGCTTGCTCGTTGTGGATAATACAAGGTGTATACGGACCCTTCACGAAGCCGTCAACCAAGCATTCTGTACATCAAACTAAATAACTACGCAAATATGATTGCTAGGAAACTACTTTTTTTGCTGATGGATACATTGAATAGTACGGGGGTCGATTTAAAGTAAAGTTAAAACATTAAAAACTTGTATTTGAAAAAAAAAACCTTTTGAAAAACAAAGTCGAAACTTTGAACCCCAATATATCCGTAACTGGAAGGTTCCCAGGTGTGGTCCAGAACAAATAAATGATCGCAATGAAGGGGAGAGAACAAGTACCTTTCGAATTCGTTAAGGTTATTTTTACACCCATTAAAACTAGGCAGAAAAAACGTTTTTGCAAAAAAATAACCGACTTCCAAAAAAAAAACACAAAAAAAGTAGAAAATAACATTACTTTCGGAAGTCGGTGACTATGGTTTATTTCATTGACTTTTTTGGCACCGACTTCTGAAAGTAATGTTATTTTCCTCTTTTTTTTGTTTTTTTTTGGAAGTCGGTTATTTTTTTTGCAAAAACGTTTTTATTTTACCCTTTTTAGTTATCGCATCACACACAAAACCTTGTCATGTATCAATCTCGCAATTTCTTTTACTTGGATGACATATTTTTTCCAGCTATTTTGATTTAAAAACCAAACTGCTGAACCGATTTTGATGAAATTTATATGGAACCAATCGCGAAGTAGATCCACTCAGATAAAAGAAGAATTTTTCAAATCGGTTCATAAATGACGAAGATATGAGGTAACAAACACCAAAAAAATAATACAACCGAATTGAGAACCTCCTCCTTTTTTCGAAGTCAGTTAAAAAATTGCACGATCGCGTTAGTAAAACCTCACCTTTAAATTCATTAGTTTATCAACACACGAATTGCTCACCTTACCTGTGCTATGGAAAATTAGATTCTCCTTGAGTTATATTTACGACTTTATCGGGAGTAAGCAGTGACATCATGAACACGCTTTTGTCTCGAGGTTGAATTATAATGCTTATTCGGAAAAAAACTGAACTACCTACTTTGGTGTTTATTTATTTTTTAACCGACTTCCAAAAGGAGGAGGTTATCAATTCGTCTGATTTGTTTTTGTGTGTATGTATCTATGTTCAGCGATATCTTCGCCAATTGTGAACCGATTTCGATGAGATTTTTTTGTTTGGATAGGTAGTTCTGATGCTGATCTGCGGAGATATACTACTCTACTATACTACGGAACGCTGATCAATAATAGGCAGTAAATCGGTCGTGATTGCTGCAATCGCTTGGATTTTATCGTTTACACAATTCCATGACATAATATTACGCCTTTATGCTTTGAAAGGACACAGTACCGAAAAATTAAGATTTTTGCTAGTTATTAAGTATACTTTCTCTGTTACATGGGACCTCGATACATAAGTCTAAAAAGTTAGTGAAAACATTTTCGCAAAATTGTGTTACAGTTAAATTAGACAAAATTTTCCATAGAAACGGAAATTTCCAATTATCTTTTTTAAAATCAGACAGCTGTCTAGCGCCGTCACTTTCCCCCACCAGAAGGTTCTTTAAGGTAAGTATAGTGATCTCTTATTCTGCCATTAATTTCGGCGAGCAAATTTATTAATCTGAATTATGCATGCATGAAATAAGTAAATTGTATTAAATTCATTCTCATTTGGTATTCACTGTTAAGTTGACAATCATGACACTACAATTCATGACTTACAACTTATGACCTAGCAATTCAAGTCCACTATAAAAGCATGCACGAGTCGATGTTCAAGGTTAAGCGACGTTTGCCGTGGTTAAAGTTACGACGAATTGTTTCTGATTAAACTTCAAAAATAAAAGTCCGCGCCAGTATTGTCTATCTTTTAAGGTTGACTCACAATACTTAACCATTTTTACATAACCTAGCATAACATCGCGCCTGTTATCTCCGAAGGGTTAAGCAGAAGTGTACCTAATAGTACACCCACATTTCGCCAGTTATGTTTAAGTCCCATGTGATGGGAAACGAGCCTATTGCCATCAACCGGGCACAAATCCAGACTCCTTGAAAAATTCCTGATGGAAACCCTCAGTAACACTTTGCCCGACCTGGGAATTGAACCCAGGACCAACCAGCAGTTGCGCTTGCAGCCACTATACGAAAGAGACAGTCAAGGTTAAAGTTACACGAAAATTAATGTATGGCTGATGTATGTATGTAATGTATGATGAATTGATGATCCTCTTGAAAGTTCGAAAGAAAGTCCACGCAGTATTATGTCTATTTTTAAGGTTGTCTCACAAACTACCGTTTAAGTGCTTTTCAAAGGGGTTGGAAGATTTTTGTAAACTAAAGTGTCACAATTCCAATTTATAAGCTACCAAAGTTCTGCTGGTGGCGAAGATTGTAATTTTAACGGCTTATATTTAGGAAACGTGACACTTTAGAAGAATTTCTTTCAAACAATAAGCACTAGTTTGTATTGATGCCAGCTATTGATTAATACAGATTTTTTTATGGCTAATAAAATCAATGTACTGATGGCGAAGATTTGATGGCTTACTTACATATGTATATTTCGAAAATGTGACGCTTCAGAAGATTTGATCTCCTACAAAACTTGTTTGTTTTTATACCAGCTCAATTATAGCTCCCAGAATTTATGAATTTTAATGCGGGTTTAATGTGTAGCCGCTAACTTGCACCTCGGAGCTAGCCTATTAATCTACATCATGTAGAAAATGCTGATAAAGAAAAATAATATCTTGTGACTAAACTACAGGATATATTCGAATGCCTTTTTAACCGACTTCAAAAAAAGGAGTAGGTTCTCAATTCGGTTGTATGTTTTTTTTGTTACCTCATATCTCCGTCATTTATGAACCGATTTGAAAATTTCTTCTTTTATCTGAATGGATCTACTTCCCGATTGGTCCCATATAAATTTCATCAAAATCGGTTCAGCAGTTTGGTTTTGAAATCAAAATAGCTGGAAAAAATGTCATCCAAGTAAAAGAAATTGCGAAATTGATACTTGACAAGGATTTGTGTGTGATACGATAACTACAAAGGGTAAAATAAAAACTTTTTTGCAAAAAAAAAACCGACTTCCAAAAAAAAGTGGAAAATAATTTTACTTTCGGAAGTCGGTGGCATAAAAGTCAATGAAACAAACAATAGTCACCAACTTCCGAAAGTAAAGTTATTTTCCACTTTTTTTAGGGATTTTTTTTTGCAAAAAAGTTTTTGTATGCAGACAGGGAACGTCATGACAGGTATAAGCACTTTAATTTACTGTCGTATTGTCGGCGCCACTCTGTATAATTTCAGTTTCTACTTTGCAAATTGTCTCCGACTAAAATGGCGCTGTTACATTCGGGTTCGAACGGTGGAGACGAAGAAGACCAAATTAGGGTCGCTAGGCATTCGGTATTTACCATTTGGCTACGCAACCCAGTAGTTTTTGTTTTATACTAAACTAGTTGACCCGCGCAACTTCGTCTGCGTAACACTTTTGATTGACGCTCCGCTCCTAATGATCGCAGCGTGATGTTATATAGCCTATGGCCTTCCTCGATAGATGGGCGATCCAATACTAAAAGAATTTTTCAATTGGAACCAGTAGTTCATGAGATTAGCGCGTTCAACTAAACAAACACACTCTTCAGCTTTATAATATTAATATATAGTAAATATCAGATAGGCGTTTGGCCGCAACTCGCCTGATGTGAAGCGGCCTAGGGTGGAGCACTTGCCTAGAAGAAACCGATTCACTCGAACCTTGAAAAGATCCAGACACTTCGGAAAAAGAGCAGCATATTATAAATCCTCTTTAAAGAATTTGTCAGTTGCGTAAAAATAAAACATTGACAGATTCAATCAAAATTTTTCAACATGAACAAAAATACAAAAAACATACGGTTTCAAAGATTTTTAGTATGGAAAATACTACAATGTTAAACATATACAAATTCTTGGTTTTACTTTCTTGCATCTAACGTTACAACATGGACAATTTAGTGAGTTACATTAATTTGCCATTTTAGCTCATTTTAGCTCGTGGCTAAATAAAAACTGCCGCTCGGATCAATCTTCAGCCGCGCTTGCTTAGGCTGGTCCGTGGATGGGTGACCACCCATTACATACCGAGTTTCGTCCGTCCGTCAGAAAGCACGTCAAGCCGTTGGTCCCGGCTGTCATTTTTAGATCTTTGACAGTCGTTATAGGTAGTCAGTGGCCAGAAATGGATGGAATGAAGAAAATGATGAAGCTGATGGAGGAAGATAGTTGGAGACTTCTCCAAATATCTTTGTTGCTGTCTGATCTTTGGCAGTCGTTACAGGCAGTCAGTGGCCTGCAAGTCTGTCAGCAAGTCTTACCAAAGCGTATCGTATTAGTGTATAACCAGTACTAACCGGGTTGTGGAGGTCAGATAGGCAGTCGCTCCATGTAAAATACTGGTATTCAGCTGCATCTGGTTAGACCGGAAGCGGACCTCAACGCAGTTGGGAAAAGGCTAGGTAGGTGATGATTTATTTGTCATTTATCTTTACCATGTCGCGGCGCGGTTCCAAAAAAAAACAAAAAACAATTTCCGCGTGTAAAACGGAGCATCACTGGAGGACGGGTCGACAAATTTGCCAGATTTCTTTTTGTCGAGTGTCTTGCTAACTGTATATTGGTTTTGAAAATATGTGAAGGGGTAACAAAATTTCTCAGGTCTCAAGTTCGAACCTAAGACACGTACCTCTGATTTTTCGCATTCATGTGCGTATTTTATAATAATTATCACTTGCTTCGGTGAAGGAAAACATCGTGAGGAAACCAGCATGCCTGAGAGATATTTCTCGACGGCATGTAGAGCCAAGTCAGAGGCCCATGGGCGGCATAAAACTCTGACACCAGGTTAGGCACTAACCACACGATAAAGAAAGAAAGACCTATTACTTCCCAAACTGTTGCTAATGCTCAACCTAGCAACCTTATAAGTATTTCTATTTATTGATTTTGACTACCTCGTCGGTCCAGTGGCAGCAAGCGCGACTGCTGATCACGAGGTCCTGGGTTCAATTCCCGGGTCGGGCAAAATGTTATTAGGTTTTTCTTTCAGGAATTTCTCAGCCACGGAGTCTGGATTTGCGCCCGGTTGATGGCAATAGACTCGCCCCCTATTACATGGGACTTAAACATAGCTGGCGAAATGTGGGCGTACTATTAGGTACACCTCTGCTTAACCCTTTGGTGATAACAGGCGTGATTTTATGTGTGAATTAGAATGAGCTCACAAATCTTACATGACATAAATACAAAGGTTGACTGGTAGAAAATGCCTATGGCATTAAGTCCGCCTCTGTACATTGTGCTTGAAGTGTTAAATAAATAAATTGTTTTAGCATGGCTGGTCGCAAGGGGCGTCTCAGGTATACCCACAAGGTGGGCCATTTCGGAAGCAAGGCGGCTCGTACCCACCAAAAGGATGGGCGTATCTACAACAGGGCTGGCCGTATACCTTCGAAGGTCGACCACAGCCAGACAGGCTGAACCCCTCGCACACCAAGGCGGACACTAACCACGATATTATCAAAACGAGCAGTCGGACTAAAACACTATTATGGTAGGTACTAACTGATTTATTCGTTAAGGTGGAAGCGAGGTCTGTAGTCTGAGGAATTGAGTGAGGAAAAAGTTTGAGTATGAATGTAGACTAGAGGAAGACCAAAGAAACGATGGATGGACTGTGTGAAGGATGATATGGCTAGGAAGGAGGTGACTGCTGAGATGACGAGTAATAGCGAAGTATGGAAAGAAAAGAAAAGAAAAAGGAAGAACGAAGAAACGTTTATTGGCACACGCCACAAGTACACAATACAAAATATAAAAAAGCAAATATAAAATAAAATTTAAAACTAACCAAGAAATATTGTGTGACTCACGGCTGCGCCAAATAAGCCCAGTTCAGCAAAATGCCGGACAACTAGTGCCCGAAGCTGGTTTTCAGCTGAACCTATATGGTGAGCGTGCGGATGTCAATAGGTTTCAATAATTATAAATAAATATTGTGAAAGATATGATAATAACAAATAAAATAAAATGATGGTAACGGCGGAATAACAACTTCAAGACTAATTAAATACTAGTAGTAGTGGAAGAAGAAGACATGCTGCGCCGACCACAAATAAACTGGGATAAGGGCAGGAGAATGATGAGTGTGAAGTTTAAATTTTCTTACGTTTTTGCAATTTGCAGGTCACTGTCAGGTTGTATGTTGATTAAAAATATGATGCGCGACCGTAACGAATATGGGATTATTGAGTTATAACCATTAAAATCATCAATACAACCGTCTAAGTTCATTTAATCGCATTCAATGACTATTTCATGAAAAAGTAATTCGATTGGATGAAATGAATTTTGAATTTCGCGAGCTACACTGGCGCTTCCAGTGAAACGATATTAATTGTTTCTGTAAGTAGATTGACACGTGGATGGCTGCATTGAATAGTTCAAGTGCCATTGAGGTATTTAAAGTTAAAACATTTAAAACTTGTTCCTTTTTAAACATGGTAAAAGGACACTATTTTAAGCTTTCACGGTTTATAACTGAACTTACACTATCACTTACGGGATATCTTCCGCGATTAATGTTTATATTTTATTGCTTTTTTTGTTTTGTTTGTTTATTTGTCATCTCGTGATCATGGCGCTTGCAACAGCGTCGAAATATCGGGAGCTCAATATAAACATTAATCGCGGAAGATATCCCGTATGTGATGGTGTAAGTTCATGGTAAAAGAAATTACTTTGACCTTCAATAACTCCCTACCTTTCAATCCAGGTATGGAACAGTACAAACGATCGCAATAAACAAATGCCTGTCGGCTTCATAAAGAGTTTTTATATATATTATAAGGCCCGTATTAATAAACGTCCCTCAACAACGTACTCAAGCGCGTTATCATTTGATACGCCATTATGACGTCATCAGAATCTCAAGATCATTGCTAATTAATAGACACATAAATACAGTATCTCAGTAACCAAGATCAGCTCCTCAACTAGCTGTACTTGATGGCTTGATCTCGTGAACGATGACGTCACATTGACCGAAGTTTTGAATGAGACTTCTCGCATTTCGTTATTGCCATGTCAAAAGATTAAAACTTTTTATTGAAATACTTTTATTTCATTAAATCTTTAACGAATAGCGCTAATACACGTTATAAAGTGGGTTGCTACCCAAGAAAAGGTTAAATTGTTAAAAAAGTTGTGTATTTATTACCCAATACCACATAATTGTTTACTACTTAACTCAGTAAGCGTAAACAACAAAACGCAATGTAGCGTCAGTGTCAAAAAAAAAGGGACGCCCAGCGTGACCACTTTTAGTAGATTTCTACTTTTTTGGTAGATTTGAGGCAAAGAGAACGATGATTTTAGTAATACGAAATCGTTTAGTATATGTGTGTATAAATACAAAACTAGTTAGTTCAATTATGTTTTATTTTAAATACGTAACAAACTACCTATGAATAATGATTTAAATTTTAGTGATAGATTGTCGGTAGAATTTAAATCAAGCCTTGGTAGATTTTAGAATACAACGCTAGTCCGCACGCATCTACCCAGGTAACATTATTTACTATTTAACTTTGTGACATCAGGTAACAGAACAATAGGAACCCTGTTATTGCCTGAGATTTTGACCTTAATTTCCATGAAATTGATAAATGTATTAGGTCACCACAAACAAGCTGAAATATAAATTAAGCACGTAAGGTACATATGAATTAATGGATTTCTGTTCGCATTACTCAATATTAAAATACATACTAACCTGAAATGATGCTGTTGTATAAAACCTTAAAGTTAACAGGACAGCTATTTCCGGGGAAATTGGAAGACCTCTGTTATTATATTTTACGAATGAGTTTCTGATTAATGATACTACATACATCACTACTCTTGAACAAATCGGAATCGTTTTTTAAAGTTTTCTCTAGGTAACTCAAAAGGATTTGAAGCATCCCTTATATAAACTTTTGGTAAACGAAATCGCAAAGGCCACAAAATATCGTCATAGTAATCTATTTCATCGTAATAATTAATATCACTCAAAATATTTTCAAACTCCATGTTTCGCGCCACGCTAATCACACCTCAAGTCACGGACTGTCTGCACTCACGATATAACATCTCAAGGACCCGCATTCGTTGTATACTTAAGGGTCGAGTTTCGTTTATTAATCAGTCCATTACTCAGTTGATGACGTAAACCTAATCCGCAACTTGAGAACATAAATAATCTCGTTTATTAATACGATCAGGATCTCAAGATTCATATCAAGTGCGGTCTCTTGGACTGAGTAACGTTTATTAATACGGGCCTAAGGCCCGTATTAATAAACGTCCCTCAACAACGTACTCAAGTGCGTTATCATTTGATACGCCATTATGACGTCATCAGAATCTCAAGATCATTGCTAATTAATAGACACATAAATACAGTATCTCAGTAACCAAGATAAGCTCATCAACTAGCTGTACTTGATGGCTTGATCTCGTGAACGATGACATCACATAAATCACATTGACCGAAGTTTTGAATGAGACTTCTCGTATTTCGTTATTGCTATGTCAAAAGATTAAAACTTTTTATTGAAATACTTTTATTTCATTAAATCTTTAACGAATAGCGCTAATACACGTTATAAAGTGGGTTGCTACCCAAGAAAAGGTTAAATTGTTAAAAAGGTTGTGTATTTTATTATTATTTATTACCCAATACGACATAATTGTTTACTACTTAACTCAGTAAGCGTAAACAACAAAACGCAATGTAGCGTCAGTGTCAAAAAAAAAGGGACGCCCAGCGTGACCACTTTTAGTAGATTTCTACTTTTTGGTAGATTTGAGGCAAAGAGAAGGATGATTTTAGTAGTACGAAATCGTTTAGTATGTGTGTATAAATACAAAACTAGTTAGTTCAATTATGTTTTATTTTAAATACCTAACAAACTACCTATGAATAATGATTTAAATTATAGTGATAGATTATCGGTAGAATTTAAATCAAGCCTTGGTAGATTTTAGCAACATTTTTGGTAGATTGTGTGATCTAAAAATGGTCACACTGGGGACGCCAAACATAAGTATTGTTTGTTTACCAGCTCGACATAAATCATTTAAAAATGGAAAAGAAAAAGCATAATTTTACTCCAATTGAGAAAAAAACCTTTTTAGAAATTTTAAAAAAATATAAAGCTGTAGTGGAAAATAAGGAGACCGATGGTGCGTCTCTACGTAATAAAAATGAGACCTGGAACAAAATAACTGCAGAATACAACGCTAGTCCGCACGCATCTACCCAGGTAACATTATTTACTATTTAACATTGTGACATCAGGTAACAGAACAATAGGAACCCTGTTATTGCCTGAGATTTTGACCTTAATTTCCATGAAATTATGCTAGTGACCTGTTCTTTTTTGTTGTACTATTTACATTCACTTTGTTATTAATATTTTAGGCAACAACTAAACAACTACGTCGTCTTTGGATGAATATCAAGCAAAGACAGAGGGAGGCGTTGACTAAAGAACGCCAACACCGCTTGGCCACTGGGGGAGGGCCATCAATAAGTGATGCCACCATTGACCCTGATGTTGCTGAAGTGGTCCCAGCGCTTATAGTTGGGATAGATACTGCGATTGATTCCGATGCAGTTCTTGGTAAATATTGTACCTACAAAAGTAAATTTACATCTATTTATTATTATCTATATACTATAATATTTTAAAGCTGAAGAGTTTGTTTGTTTGAACGCGCTAATCTCAGTAACTACTGGTCCGAATTGAAAAAAATTGTTAGTGTTGGATAGCCCATTCGTTGAGGAAGGCTATAAACTATATAACATCACGCCCTTAGGGGCTGAGCAGCGGGTGACACCGCGGGGAACAGCTAGTGTAATATAACACTCATATAAATATAAATTTACTTTGATAAACACCTCATAACAAGCACATGAAAAACATTTATGTAGCTTTTGATTTACTATTACATAATGCATCTGAGATTAATGTTAAAATCATTATGCTTTTCAGATATTACAGAGGATCACATGGTGCAACCCGTCTACATAGAGGAAGTGACTGTGGCTGCATCTCTTGACCCAGTTCAAGTGGTCACAGAAACTCCTCCACAGACATCCACACCTACCTTTGTGTCAGAAACCGTTCCAACTGTACCTGATACAGTTGGAGCGGTTTCTGATACAAGAAGACCAACAGCGCTGACAGGTCAGCGGCATAAAGATTCTATTTTGGAGAGAGAGTATAAAGATCGGCAACTGAGGGCAAACGAAAAACACGAAGTAGAAATGAAAATACTCAGAGAGCAACTTCGTGAAGCTAAGGCAAAAGCTGAGCTAGCTGAGCTGCTCCTTCGCCAAAGACAACAATGTTCCTCAGGTACTGTAATTTGTAGGTTTGAACTTGAAGTGACGATGGATTGATTGTTTCTTGTGGTTTACATGCGATTATCTACAAGCCTTTGTCTTTTGTTACAGATTTGATGTCATAAGAATGCAGTACACCAACCTAGAAGTTTATTTTGGTGCTCTATACTAAATAAATAAACAAGCCTTATTTTACTTTAACATTGTTTAATTTCTAACACTTAAAAAGTTACTTAATTAAATAAACATAACTTGAATTTAGGGACAGCTAAATATAAACATTTATTACAGAAAAATTACTCATATCATAATCACATAACATAGGTACTGTAAATTATTGGTAGAAATTTTGTATAATTGTATTTCTTAGTAGGAACCCTGAGCTCGTGCCAGACATATCATTAGTATTTGGTTCATCTACCACGTCATTTTGGTCTTCTTCATTAAAAATTTCAATATTGTCATTTAAAATCAATGACAAATTATGCAACACTGCACAAGCAACTATTATATTTGAAACAGTGGAAAGTTTATTTCCTAACCCCCGTGAAAGACAAGGAAACCTACGTTTCCAAATTCCAAAAGTTCTCTCAACAATATTTCTAGTTTTTATTTGAGCTCTGTTATAGCGTATTGAAGGGGGATCTTCAGGAGTAGGCCTTATAGGCGTAAGTACAAATGGTAGCGTAGGATGTCCACTATCACCTACAAGTCTTCCATCCAAGATACCCTGGGTATATTTTATGTACACTGAAGACATTTGGAATATTCTGGAGTCATGCATGCTGCCAGCCCATCTAGCAACAATATCTAAAAATTCAGTTTGAGGGCCAACAACGGCCTGAAAAAAAAAACTGGTTAAATTTTATGAATAAAACTGAACATTCTAAATTTATTAAAGGGGGTTTTGTTGTTTGATTACTGTAATATGTGTCTGTTAAAAACATAATTTAACAGCAAAAGTATATTATCCTGCGCAATTATCAGGCTTACTTACTTGTACATTAATTGAAAAATATGACTTCCTGTTCCTATATACTTCATGGTGCTGGCATCCTGGTGTATTTACTATTTTGATATGGGTGCAGTCAATGGCACCATCTACTCCTGGGAGTCCAGGCCAACGTCCATGACTTCCCAAGTTTTTAAACAGTTGTCTGTTTGTACTAGCATTATCTCCTCGAGGTATTTTGATGTATTTTGTGTGCAGAAGGGCTAATAGTTTTGATACTCTGGTTATGATATTTGAAGCCGTAGGTTGTGATAAATGTATTAGGTCACCACAAACAAGCTGAAATATAAATTAAGTACGTAAGGTACATATGAATTAATGGATTTCTGTTCGCATTACTCAATATTAAAATACATACTAACCTGAAATGATGCTGTTGCATAAAACCTTAAAGTTAACAGGACAGCTATTTCCGGGGAAATTGGAAGACCTCTGTTATTATATTTTACGAATGAGTTTCTGATTAATGATACTATATACAACACTGACTCTTGAACAAATCGGAATCGTTTTTTAAAGTTTTCTCTAGGTAACTCAAAAGGATTTGAAGCATCCCTTATATAAACTTTTGGTAAACGAAATCGCAAAGGCCACAAAATATCGTCATAGTAATCTATTTCATCGTAATAATTAATATCACTCAAAATATTTTCAAACTCCATGTTTCGCGCCACGCTAATCACACCTCAAGTCACGGACTGTCTACACTCACGATATAGCACCTCAAGGACCCGCACTCGTTGTATACTTAAGGGTCGAGTTTCGTTTATTAATCAGTCCATTACTCAGTTGATGACGTAAACCTAATCCGCAACTTGAGAACATAAATAATCTCGTTTATTAATACGATCAGGATCTCAAGATTCATATCAAGTGCGGTCTCTTGGGCTGAGTAACGTTTATTAATACGGGCCTAAGTGTCAATCTTTTTCTTTGCGTGTCGATGAACTCAAATGATACCCGATCAGTATTTAGCCACCTGCACAGCTCTTTCGTGGCTTCGTTTAAATCTTGGAAGGTGCAGGTGGCTGTGCAGCATGGGCAAGAAAGGAGGTGGGGCATATTCTGCAGAGGGTCTCCAAACTGGCATTGTTCTTGTTCGGTACGATAATATTAAGGTTGTCTTGAAAAGATTGCTCTTAGCGATAAGACCGCCCATTGTGTCACCCGATGTGTAATGTTTTCTTTATGTAAATTTAAATTTGTATGGTGTACATAATAAAAAATATTCTATCTATACCCCATTTGGCCAGATTATTTATACAGCGCCCAACCTGGGCCCGCAAACGGTTAAGAGATTTCCAGATTGGCCACTGCAGTTCCTGTCCTGGAGGGAGGTGTCAATTATACTCTTGATGTTCCAGGTCACCTAGCCCGAAGATGAGGCGGTGGTACCTGCGCGGCGTGCGGGTATGCGGCGTGCGCCACGCGATTGCGCTGTTCCTGCTGCCAGACCTGGCAGCAAGTGCAGACCTGCACTGGTCTGACAGCTCGCCACGGCCGGCAGCAGAATCATATTCCACCGAGCGCCTCTCATCTCCACCACATAGCATCTGTTCATTTTGTGCAAGGTTTGGCTTATTATATTATACGCTTTTATTTAACTTTCCCTGTTAGTTAATTTGTTCATCTTTCTTCTTTATCGTGTGGTTAGTGCCTAACCTGGTGTCAGAGTTTTTATGCCGCCCATGGGCCTCTGACTTGGCTTTACATGCCGTCGACAAATAACTCTCAGGCATGCTGGTTTCCTCACGATGTTTTCCTTCACCGAAGCAAGTGATAATTATACAATACGCACATGATTCCGAAAAATCAGAGGTGTGTGTCTTGGGTTCGAACTCGAGACCTATGACTTGGCAGCCCAACGGTCACACCACTAGGCTATCACTGCTTCTATTTAGTTCTAGTAAGTTAGTTTGTTAGTCAGTATGTATTGGTCAAATCTTGCGACTGAATTTCAAACTTCCCCCCAACCGATTGAGCTGAAATTTTGCACACATCGTTGGTTCTCGTGACAGTACATTTTTTATATGGGAATGTAAGAGCGTTTCAGACCGGCGTATTTTTCGGCGCGTATCGGCGCGTATCGATGTAACGTGAGCGCTAGTGTTGTGTTATCTTAGTTTCGATTGGGATATTATGAGCCATTCATATAACATTTATTTTGCAGCTAGGGCGGCAACCGAGGCTAGCAGGACTCGGGACGTCAGCGTCGGTCAACTTAGAAGCCAATGGCCAGCTGGTATGCATCTTACATGTAACTGTTTCAAAATTACTCTAGGCTGATAAAATTTTTGTTTTTCCTAAATCACGTTAATATTAGCATTAAGGTCGGTTTCCCCGATGTACAGGGGTGTAAACGGATCCTTCACGAAACCGGCAACCAAGCATTCTGTACGTCAAACTAAGTAACTCTACGCGACAGTTATTGCTGGGAAACGACATTTTTTGGTGTGAAAAGTAACGATTTACGGTAGCGTTCAATACACTCAAAACATTGCGCTGATGGATGCTTTGAATATATATTATATACTATACTATAGTACAGGGGTCATGGAGGTATTTAAAGTAAAGTTAAAACACTAAAAACTCGTTTTTTTTTTAATGTGTAAACGTAGGAACTTTGACTCCCAGGTGTGGTCCAGAACAAAAAAATATATCGCAATGACGACGGGGAAAAAAAGTTCCTCTCGGCATCGTAAACGCTGTTTTTACACCTGTTACGATAGAGAAAGAGATTTTCTACCTGATTTCACTCTTTTTTTATTCAAGACGGGGTCGTCATTGATCAAGAAGGTATGAAAGAACTTCCATACCTATTTGAATGAACTACCTTAAGGAGACTACTGCTGAAGAAAAGACACGTTCGTGCCCAAGAGAAAGAACCTGTCGCTATCGGCTATGGAAGAGTGCAAATAGTAGCTGTGACTGGTGAAATACCTGGTCCAAGAAGCCATTCTTCCTTTATACGGTTAATATTATAAACTACAATTTGAGATGCATTTCCATTCTGTCGGTCTTAGACCCCAAATTCCACAGGAAATTGCCCATGGTCCTTTGGTTACGTTACTTGGAAAATAAGTCACCTTTGGGGGGAGCCTGACTTCTTGAACTATAAGTTAAAATTCTATCCACAGGTAAATCGAAACGGAGTGACTATGCGGGACTAGGATGCTAAATTATTGCGCTAAGATCCCTTGGGATTGCAGTCATCACATGCGCGGTATGCTGTTTGCTACGACTCCCTGTGGCTCTGCTCATCTTCTTGGCGTGTGTCGTGGCGTGTGCCTTAGTAGTATCTCTTGGTGCTGCGGTCATCAGCATGATGGAATATGCCGCTGTGACGGCATTTAGATATATTCGCAACATAAATAAATAGATAAATTTAAAGACACACACAAGTTGGGTAACATAACATACAAACATTGCGGCGCGGCGCTTGCTGCTCAGTCGAGGCGGTGGCGGCGACGGCGGCGGTGGCCTGCCATGTATGTGGAATCGAGGCGCAAAAACAAAATTCAGTAAGCAAAGTTAAACGAATAAGTACAAAAGTAGAAGCAGCTAAATCTTCGATTGCCTACTCTTTTTTCAACTATGTTGGGGTTGGCTTCCAGTCTAACCGGATGCAGCTGAATACCAGTATTTTACATGGAACGACTGCCTATCTGATCTCCACAACCCGGTTAGTACTGGTTATACACTTATACGATACCCTTTGGTAAGACTTGCTGTCAGACTTCCCGGCCACTGACTACCTGTAACGACTGCCAAAGATCAGACAGCAACAAAGATATTTGGAGAAGTCTCCAAATATCTTCCCCCATCATCTTTATCGTTTTCTTCATTTCTTCCTTTTCTTTTTCTTTTCTTTCCTTTCTTTCCTTTCTTTTTTTTCTTTCTTTTTTTTTTCTTTCTTCTTTCTTTCTTTTCTTTTTTTTTTGTCTTTGAATCAAGGCATTCAAATATTTACGAGCGATAAACGGGACAAGACGAAGAAATCGTAATCCAAAACTTGTTACTACTTGGTAACAAGTCGTTCTGTCTAGTGTCATACGCCTGCTTGTCAGGTAGCATTCGTGTTTCAAAATCGAAAATGTTCCAAATCGAAATTTTTGTATGAAAATATTCCCAATGTCCGCTCTATTGGTCTTTTAAATCTCTTTGCTTTGAATACTGAAATTGTCATCACACTATTATCCTTAAATTGAATAATAAATTATATTTTGTTTAAAAAAAATACTTCTGCACGTCTCAAGCAAATTACATTTTAGTTTTAAATTAAGAAGAGGTTGGTACTGAACCGGAACAGTGATTATTGTGCATATTATAAGTTATTGCGACTCAAGTCTGTCTACGGCTTTATAATGAACACGGAGCTCATTTCTGTTCCGGTATTTTCGTTAGTTGCGTCCACTGTCGTCTTAATCCTTATCCCACTTATGATTTTTCGACACTTCCGCCGGTTTTTCATCTGCTTTTTTAAGTTTCTATTAGCTATCTACGCATTTTCCACCGTATTCATAATTCTTGTCCTATGTTTTCCGTCGCTGCTATTTGACAATTAAATCCTACTAGCTTTTGCCAGCGGCTTCGCCCGCATAGAGTTCGGGAATTGCCCACAAGATCGTGCTTCCGGGATTACAAGTAGCCTATGTGCTATTCCAGATTATGACCTATGAGCCAAATTTCATCCAGATCCATTCAGCCGTTCTGGCGTGATTGAGAAACAAACATCAAGTATCCAAACTTTTGCATTTATAATAGTAGTAATATTTTTAACCATAGTCCTTTATTTTACATAATTATAAACTTCTTTTGATGTGGACGTGTGTGTGTGGATGTGTTGCTACACTTAGAATTCGATTAAATAATTAACTGGAGTTAACTGACAGATGTCACTCCATCTTTGAACATTAGTGTCACTTTATCTTTGGACCCTATTTTAGACCTTATACTTATTTTACAGATATTACACTTACTACATATCGATCGCCACTCTATCTAGGCGATCACTTTTACAAGTATAACGACAATATTATTTATCAAAGTGACTTTTGACAGCTGTCAGTTGATTTTAGTGAAACCGTTTGACTATTAGGGCTGTGCATTCTGAATGCTGGCAACATTGCAAATTGCCGTCACATATTTCGCTGTATTGATGAATTAATATAGGTTAAGTAGTTCGTCAGCCACCGATTCCACAAACGAAACTTACAAAAAATACCGCAGCTTGTCCCTAGATGTCAGATTTTTAAAAGCTGACGCTACGGATACTACAGTATTCAGGTCGTACAACGCTACTTTTATTTTGGATACCATGGACGTTTGAGAGTTCTTTTTTTTTCAATGTTACCAGTATTTATTTTTCATTCAGGTGGCCTACCATGACGTCTTACAGCAGGAATGTTTTAATATTATTCCAGTGTGGGAAAGAGATGGCGCTAGACATCCGGTATAGCTGTGTCTCCTTCTCACACTGGAATGTCATTAAAATAATCCTACTTTTAAACTTCATGGTGGGCTACCAGTATATACATTATTTACAAACTACAAATCGATCTAAAATATTAATAAAATGTGTATCAACACGTATCAATATGGAAAAAGAATTACAGGGTGTCAAAAAATTCGTTCACACCGTTGTCAATAGGAAAAGTGCCCGGAAAGCTGGCAGCATTTCCACGTTGGATGGCAATGCTGATTTATGTTACTGAATGTAATTATGAAGTATCGCTCTGTGTTGCGCGAAAATATAGATTCAGATTTTCAATAATATTTCTGGATGATTGGTCTTAACAGTTTTAGGTGTGAAAAAGCATTTAGAAGATTTTGATATAAATAAATATAATAAATAGAATATTTTTAGACACAAATTAGCTAATAATTAGATATTCAGTGTCACGATATCACTAGTTACACTTCACTATTACTCTAGTACAAGTTACAGCGATGAATTAATTCATCATCATCTTCTTGCCCTTGTCCCATTCTACTTGCAGTCAGTGCAACACGTTTTCTTCTTCCATTCTCCCCTGTCAGACGTCACGGCATCATTTACTCCTTTCTCTTTCATATCACTCATCACACAATACATCCATCTTTTCTTTGGCCTTCCTCTCCCTCTCCATCCATCAACATTAATACCCATCAATCTGTTAGTAACATGCGTTTCATCCCTCCTCATTACAGCGATATAAATCATTACATTTATTTATAAAAAACAGCGAAAAACAGCAATTATCCTGACTTATCTTCTTAGAAAACCTACTAAAAACCTTGCTCACTGCTATCAATGACATATTATGCCACCCACACGCATGCCCCACGCTACGGTGAATGCACCAGGGTAGCGCGTGAAATTTTTTTTTTACGTTTTTTACTGAATTATAACCATTAAAATCATTAATCCAACCCTCTTAGTTAATTTTGAATGGGATTAAACTAACTTAAGGGGTTGTATTGATGATTTTAATGGTTAAAACTCAGTAAAGCCATATTTGTTACGGTCGCGTATCATAATTATTTTGTTTGACATACAGCCTTACACTGACCTGCAAATTGGAAAAAACGTAAGAAAATTTGAATTTCGCGGGGTTTGGCGCTTTCACCTTAACTCGATAGTCTTGGCTGGTTTTGACTACTCATAAAGCTTATCATTTTAAATGAATATTCTCTCAGGATGGCTGCAAGTTTTGATGGAAAAAGAAGAATTTTATGATTATTTTTAACACAATATTCTCACATAGCATTTTCTCGACACTGTCTCTGAGGAAATGTCCAACTATTTTTACATTACTTCAGCTCCACCTTGTATAAGCAATCTTATTTTGTAAGGATTTGTGGTCATCCATTGCGCTATTTATATTTTTCCAAACTAAAAATTACACTTGACTGTAAAAAAAATAAAGCTGATAAAGATAATATTATACGCATTGTTTAGCATTCGATTTGGAAATAAACATGTTGGAAAATGTAAAATGTTATTTTATTTTAACGCTTTTACAGCGCTTCACCTGTAACTATGTAAAAATATATTTTTGTCTATCTGTCTTTCTGTCTGTATGTTTGTACGCTTCGAACAGATTTTTAACCGACTTCTAAAAAAGGAGGAGGTTCTCAATTCTGCTGTATGTTTTTTTTTTTTCGTTTGTTACCTCATATCTCCGTCATTTATGAACCGATTTGAAAAATTCTTCTTTTATCTGAATGGATCTACTTCCCGATTGGTCCCATAAAAATTTCATCAAAATCGGTTCAGCAGTTTGGTTTTGAAATCAAAATAGCTGGAAAAATTTCATCCAAGTAAGAGAAATTGCGAAATTGATACTTATTTATTTATTTAATTTTAAAGAAAGCTTACAGACTAATAACAATATTTAATATCATGCATAAGTAAAAACATTTGCTAATTACAAGCTTCCACATATATATATCTACTTAGTTGCTCGTTATTTGCGTTAACCAGCAATTTGGCTAAGTAAACAGATTACAATGTAAACATATTACGTATGTCAAGATAATATATTAGGTATGTCAAGTCGTGCAATATCAAAATCGGAATTAAAAGCTATTTATTGTTATCACCAAAATACTCCTTGTTTAAAATATTTCTAATTTTATGTGCGCTGGTGCAAAATAAATCGATTTCCAGGTGTGATGGTAAACTATTGAAAGCTATAACACTACGTATGCAGATGGCGTTGCGCCTGTACTTAGTCGATGCGAATGGTACATGGAGTAGCGGCCGTTTTCTTAGGTTGTTTAAATTAGTCCGAAGAAGTATTTTGCCGATTAGTTCAGGACAATCGACGGAGCCGTTTGCGATGTTCACTAAAAAACAGATATCACTTATATTATGTCTTACTTCCAGCGGTAAGAAATGATATCGCTTACAACGGTGCTCATAGTCAACTGATAATTGCCTAGCCTTGAAGTCCAAGTACCGCAAAAATTTCCTTTGAACAGACTCAATACGAGATTTGTAGATCTCATATTGAGGGTTCCATACTTGAGAAACGTACTCAAGGTGGCTACGCACTAGGGAACAGTAAAGAACTTTTAATGGTTTTAGAGAACGAAAGCTAGAACAAGCTCTAATAATGAAGCCCAAGGCTTTGAACGCCTTGTTGACAACTGTTTCTACATGATCAGCAAAAAGCAGCTTGCTGTCGTGTACCACACCAAGATCTCTGATACTGGTTTCTTTACTTATGTAAGTACCATCTAGTGTATACCCTGGGCCAATGATAGATTTCTGGCGAGTGAATATTACGTGAAAACATTTAGATACATTTAATTGTAGTTTGTTGGTTTTGCAATATAGTACGAATCTGTCAAGGTCTGACTGAAGTAGCTCAGTATCAGATAATGTGCGTATGGACTTTAGGATCTTCATGTCATCAGCGTATAGTAGGATATGTGAGTTTCTAAAGCAGTTTTTTATGTCCAAAATAAATATTATAAATAATAACGGTCCTAGGATTGAGCCTTGGGGAACTCCTGATGGGACAGATTTCCACCCAGACATGTATCCACGCAAAACTACAGCTTGCGTTCGATTATCTATGTATGACGAAAACCACCGGAATAGATCACCGTGAATTCCTGCGGAAAATAGCTTCTGAAGAAGCACCCGATGATCTATACGGTCAAAACATTTACTGTAGTCCGTGTATATCGCGTCGACCTGGCATCGTTCTTCCATCCCAGTGGTTATAATTTCATTGGACAATATCAGGTTGGAGGCAGTTGAACGTTTTCTGAGGAAACCATGTTGTTCGTTGCCGAAATGGCGCTGCATAGCTGAGTAAACTTCAGTGTGTACTACTCGTTCAAGAACTTTAGAAAAAAGACATAATTTAGATATGGGGCGGTAGTTTTCTATTTTAGATTTATCCCCCTTTTTAAAAATCGGTGTTATAAATGCCGATTTCCACATCTTCGGGACGATACCCTCTCTTAACGACCGCTCATACAGCACACAGACTGGCGCCACCAGGCTCTTTGCACAATTAATTATAAAAATGGGGGGTATCAAATCTGGCCCACCAGATTTAGATGGGTCCAAACTTGTAAGTAACTTGAGTACCATGTCCGGACACACGCTGACCGTACTCAGGTTCACCGAGCTAGCAGAGTGAAAGTCTATATTAACATCCAGATTACTTTCGGAAGTCGGTGCCAAAAAAGTCAATGAAACAAACCATAGTCACCGACTTCCGAAAGTAATGTTATTTTCCACTTTTTTAGTGTTTTTTTTGGAAGTCGGTTTTTTTTTTGCAAAAAAGTTTTTTGATTTGCAGTTTTCACCGCTTTATTGCTAGATGCCTAACTTATTAATATAGGCTACATTTTACCACAGAAATTATGTTTTTTTTTTTATTTTAAGTAGGTACCACACGTACGAAGTCGCGGGCAAGGGTAGTCGGTAAGTATTGCCCGTTCCCGTTGAAGAACGACTCTGTGCAGTCGGCTTATACGCAAGTTATATTACGACTCCATCGACACTTATTTATTTACGTTACATTAAAAGCACAATGAAAATAATCTAAATGAAAGTGTATGTAAACATTGAACCCAAAAACCAACTTTGCATAAAAAAGACGACTTAAAGGCCTTTGTAGCCAGGTCACGAAATTAAACAAAAAAAAAAGGAGTTTTTCAATGACATATTGACTTTGACATTTAAATTCACGTGTTTACCTGGCTAGGCTGAAATGCGGACCATTATAAAAATAATAGAAAATAAATAAAATAAATCATGTTGTTGTTAGAAGACAAGGAGATCGACATATTCGTCGCCAGTAGGATAGGTTCTTTCAAACGTAAGTACAGTTTTTCTCATAATAACCACCCAAATTGGTGTAGATTTTTTATGATCAGCTAAATTTAATGTTTTTATAGTTTTACTTAGCCCAAAAGTCTTCCTCTCCGTCTTTTTTTGTGTTTTGATATATTCCTAGTTTGTTAATGAGCGTGTTAACTTTCGGTTAAGATCTGTCTATTAAGTAAAGAGGTTATTAATATGTAAACACCTCTGCTTTTTAAGTAGTAAACACGCTGATTTCTGCTCAAATTTCGAGTGCTACATTACATTGAAGACATAACAACAGGCTTGTAGGGTGCGAGCCTATTGCCATCAACCGGGCACAAATCCAGACTCTGTGACTAGTACTGAGAAATACCTGCTTGTGTAGCAAGACCACCATAGAAACGGATTTTGCCATAGGCTCCTTTTGGGTTAGCTCGTTCCATCGTCGACTTCATCTCTGTTCTCAAGACAAGATTGAAGTCAAGAGTAACCCCAACTAATATAAATAAAACAGAAGAATAGACAAATTGACAATAGAAATATTTCTACAATCTGTCATTTTGTCTATTCTTCCATTGACAAAAACTTGCCTACGGTGATCATGCTACAAGTGCTGATGGAAAAACCCAATAACACTTTGCCTGGCCCGGGAGTCGAACCCAGGACCTCATGCTCTGCAGTCGCGTTTGCAATCAATAGATCAATGAGGTAGACAATTACATTGAAGAAAACACCTTCATTAAATAAAACTATTTCTCGTAGGACAAGTTTTCAACACAACATTCAAGATGAAGTTTCAGAAGTGCCAAAGTAGTACTTTATTTCAGACTACAGTTCATCATTCTCGTGCTCTTATCCCAATTCATTTAGTGTCGACGCAGCACGTCTTCTTCCTCCATACTTCTCTATTAATCCTTTCTTGCCATATCATCCTTCACACAGTCCATCCATCGTTTCTTTGATATCCTCGTATTGCCAAACTGAATAATTGACTGAAATTAAATCTGCATCGGTTTTCAGATATAAAATACCACACTGATACAACAAAGAACAGCAAGAAGAACATTGAGAATCTTGTGGACATCAAGACCTTGGAAAAGGATGAAAGTATTACGAGACTAGAGTGGGGTAACGCCGAGCAGACAGAGATACTGATCGGAAGGAAGAATCAACAGGTGACAAGCCACAAATATATATACACCTAGATATGCAAGAGCACCTACTTCGCGTGCCCGGCTTAAGTATTTAACGTGGCTACTACAGCAGCAAGCTAAGTTGTTTAAAACAACAACATTATAATGTAACAGCTCGAGAACTTAGTTCTAGACATTTAGAGAACCAAAACTTTTTTGCAAAAAAATAACTGACTTCCAAAAAACACGTGGAACATAACTTTACTTACGGAAATCGGTGACTATTGTTTGTTTTAATTGACTTTTTTGCCACCAGCTTCCGAAAGTAAAGTTATTTTCCACGTTTTTTAGTGTTTTTTTTGGAAGTTCGTTATATTTTTGCAAAAAAGTTTTTAATTTACCCTTTTTAGTTATAGTATCACCCACAAATCCTTGTCAAGTATCAATTTCGCGATTTCTTTTGCTTGGATGACATAATATTCTTTCCAGCTATTTTGATTTCAAAACCAAACTACCGAACCGATTTTGATGAAATTTCTACGGGACCAATCGGGAAGTATATAATTATATCCTTTCAGACAAAAGAAGAATTTTACAAATCGGTTCATAAACGACGAAGATATGAGGTAACAAACACAAAAAAAAAATACAACCGAATTGAGAACCTCCTCCTCTTTTTGAAGTCAGTTAAAAACGTAGTATATTTTGCATAGTAACTTGTTAGTGTGTAAAAAATTACATGCTTGGTTTCCATATCGATTGTGATACTTGCGTTATACATATAGGTATATCTTGTCTGTGTTGCAAACAGTTTGATATATCCCCGCAGCTTCTTTGAACTGCTCCATTGATCTTGGGGCCGCAAGCCTGGCTTATGAGCTTGGGGTCTGGTAGCAGCCACAGAGTCTGTATTAGTGCCCGGCTGGTGGTAATAGGCTCGCCCGCTATTACATGGGACTTTAACATGACTGTCTCGTTAGTCAAGTGCATGTAATCGGTGATTGCTGATCATGAAATCCTGTGTTCGATTCCGGGGTCAGGCAAAGTGTTATTAGGTTTTTCCATCAGGAATTTCTCAGTAGCAGCCATGGAGTCTGGGTTCGTGCCTGTCTGGTGATAATAGGCAACTGGTGAAATGTGGGTGTACTATTACGTACACCTCTGCCTGACCCTTCGTGGATTCAAGCGTGATATTATGTTATGTATACCAGCACTGTGACTTTTTTAAAATGTTACAGCATCATGCTGATATAGCGGCCTTTTGGCCTTATACAGGACCGATTTTGTGTTATTTTTAATTTTTTGTTTATTTTTTTTTGTGAGGTGAAATAAATAAATTTTGTTCATTGTTAATTTAACTACAGTCAAAATTTGTTAAAATGACATCGAAGGAACTACTCATATTTGGTAGTAAAAACCGATAGTATTAACAACCGGTGATGTTTTTGAGGTACAAAGTATTTTTTACCTCTGATATTGGTCAATATAACCGGTATGTTGTTTTAATTTAAATGATGTTGTGTAAACGGTTTTAACTGCATTTTGTTTTGTCCTGTGCGAGATTAATAAATACTTTTTCTATCTTTGTAATCCACAGATACAAATCTACGACACGGTCCAAGGTTTCACAAAGTCCTACACAGCAGACTTCGCACCGGGGGAGGTTGTGGGCCTCGGACGCTGCAAGCGGAAGCTATTGGCTGCAGTCTCCAGCGGTGTGGTGAAGATCTGGAGCAAGAAAGTGGAGGAGACCGTCAATGTTGGCAAGCTGGACCGCATGAGAGTCTGTGCCGATGATAACACTATTTTTGGTACAGGTTAGTTCTTCCTTCTTTACCATTTGGTTAGTGCCTAACCTGGTGTCAGAGTTTTATGCCGCCCATGGGCCTCTGACTTGGCTTTACATGCCGTCGAGAAATATATCTCAGGTACGCTGGTTTCCCCACGATGATTTCCTTCACCGAAGCAAGTAATAATAATACAATACGCACATGATTCCGAAAACCTAATGCCGCTAAATACCAGGTATTTAAATGGAGTGACTCATGCCTATCTTCCCCACACAACCCAGTTGCTAAGCAATACCATACCTGTTTATAGTCATCATCTACCTGCCCTTATGCCATTCTACTTGTGGTCGGCGCAACATGTTGGGGTGAAAAATCACGTTTTACGGTAAAACTAAATGTAATGGACTCAAAACATTGTGCTGATGGGTGCATTGAATAGTACGGGGGTCGTGGAGATATTTAAAGTAAAGTTATAACATTAAAAAGCAGTATATAAAAAAAAAAACTGAAAAAGTTGTAACTTGACCTCCAATATCTCAGTAACTAGACGGTTCCCAGATATGGTCCAGAAAAAAATAATGATTGCAATGACGGGGTGAACAAGTGGCTTTCGGCTTCATTAAGGGTCTTTTTACTCCCATTATGATGTATTTCACAGGAGGCGAAGAGAATGACCTAAAAATCTGGCGCATCGGCGAGCCAGCGCCAACGTTTTTGGCCAAGAACTTGGCACATGATTGGCTCCAGTTGAGGAGGCCGGTGTGGGTCTCCGACCTGGTGTTCCTGAGCGGAGAAGGTGGCCGCCTGGCCGCTGTGTGCTCCAGGCATGGATATGTGAGGTACGTCAGCAGAAAAGTAAAAGAAAGTTCACTTTAATGGCTTCTTTATAGCCGTTAAATGATTCTCTGAAAATATTTCGTTTATGAATAGTTAGACCTTATTATGCGTTGTATGTTAATTTTTATTTATTTTTTGTCATTTTGTATGCACGTCATATCCCTGCGACAGATAGGAGCGTTTACGACGTCCATGCGCTGTTTGACTCCAAAACAGTACTTTTCAAACCCTTTAATACCATCAACCCTTTATTTTACAAAAATGTTAATTACTAATAACTTTAGGAAATTTCGTTGTCTCAATAGTTAGGGAGAAAAATATTTCAATTAATAGAGTATTGTTAAATTCTATCAAGATAACTCAACAGAGGTTTTCTTATTTTCCCTTTCAGCGTCAGTTTCGAAGCTCTAATTATAGAAAACCACTAGCAAACCTAATTAGATTTTTTTCGTAACCAATTGCTAAGATCCTAAGAAAAATAGTTGGAGGAAAAGATTTTTTGATTTAGGTATCTTTCTATACGAAATTAAAGTTCAAACAATGTGAAATATTAAGGAATTAAAATGATTTTTTCACCGATATATCTTACTTAATTTAATATAATAATAGCATAACATAATAAAAAAAAAACATATGCTTTAAAACATCCACTTTAAAATTTCAACTAATATACAGTGATTATTTCTCGCGCGAGCAATTTCAAATCAGTCCGCCGCGAGGCTTTCTAGAGAGAGGACATGTCGCTCGGCTCTCTGTCTGGCCTGTGTTGACCTTTGCCGTACGTAAAAGGATAGCGGACGTTTATATTGTGATTGAAAAATCTTGGTACTTTGATGAGTAAATTTTTTTATTATTATTTTTGATGACTGACAATATTTTTAGTGACAACAAATATTTACCCTATTTTTTACCCACTAATTTGATTTATTCAAACTTAAACTTTTTTTTAAAATAAGAGCTTAAATTGTTTTTAAAGTTAACGCCAACCTGTTGTATTTCCGTCATAACAGGTGTCAGTGTCACTAAGAGGAACATCACGTCCGGTTAAAATATAATATAAAATAAACATAAGTAAATCCGTATAAAGTGATTTATTTGAATAAAATAAAAAAATATTTATTAATCAATCACAAATCAATAATTATTAATAAAGTTGGGTTTCTTTCTAAAGTTTAGATTAACAAATTCATGTTTGAATAAATAAAAACGACTTTAATATTAATCATAATTATAGCTATACTTGCAATATATGATTAAATACTTATTTTATGCACTCGTAGTTTAGTCATCCGTGCACATTCCAATTCAAAATTAAATTTAACTACAACAATTGCACTCGAACGGATCAAAGTGGGTTAGTTTGACTATAGCGCAAGAGAACGTGCCAGCGCTACGCACGCAGTCACGCGCGCTTCTGTGTGCGTAAAAAATGCATTATAATTCAGTCCTAAACTTGAGTTCGCGCGATAGACGTATACGCTTCGTAGTCGCTTTTCTTAAATACTTTTTCCTTATTTCTTTACACCAGTTATAATAATTCGATGTTTGATGTTTTACCATTTGTAGGTTATACGACAGTCGGGCGCAAAGGCGGCCGGTCATATCCGTAGACTTCGAGAAGATGGCTGCTACTTGCATCGCGAACAGCTTTGACGAGCGGTGAGTGCGAGTACTACGCAGAGATGGCTATCTTCTTCTTTATCGTGTGGTTTGTGCCTAACCTGGTGTCAGAGTTTTTATGCCGCCTATGGGCCTCTGACTTGGCTTTGCATGCCTTCGAGAAACATCTCTCAGGCATGCTGGTTTCCTCACGATGTGTACCTTCACCGAAGCAAGTGATAATTATACAATACGCACATGAATCAGAAAAATCAGAGGTGTCTTGGGTTCGAACTCGAGACCTATGACTTGGCAGTCCAACGGTCACACCACTAGGCTGTCACTGCTTCGCTAGATGGCTATAAGAGTAGAGGAAGACCAAAGAAACGATGGATGGACTGTGTGAAGGATGATATGGCTAGAAAGGAGGTGCCTGATGAGATGACGAGTAATAGAGAAGTATGGAAGAAGAAGTCATGTTGCGCCGACCACGAATAACTTGGGATAAGGGCAGGAGAATGATGATGTTTATTTTATTTTTGCCATAACATAACATCACGCCTGTAATCCACGAAGGGTTAGGCAGAGGTGTACCTAACAGTACACCCACATTTCGCTAGTCATGTTAAATCCCATGTTATATTAGCAGAACCAATTGCCATCAACCGGACACAGATCCAGACTTTTTGGCTGCTACTGACGAATTCGTGACGGAAAAACCTAATAACACTTTGCCCTACCTGGGAATCGAATGCAGGATCGATGCTCTTGCGACCCGGGCAAGGTTTTCGCCATATTATGTTTTAATTTTCTTGAGGAGCTCGTGGCTAAATAGTAACAGCCGCTCGGATCAATCTACAGGTTAAGCCCCACATGCCTATGTTTGTCTATGGATGGGTGACCACCCATTACATATCGAGTTTCCTCCGTGCATCGGAAAGCACGTTAAGCCGTTGGTCCCGGCTGTAATTTGTAGATCTTTGACAATCGTTACAGGTAGTCAGTGGCCGAAAGTATGACAACCAGTCTTACCAAGGGGTATCCTATTACCTAGTACGAACTGGATTGTGGAGGTCAGATAGGCAGTCGCTCCGTGTAAAATACTGGTATTCAGCTGCATCCGGTTAAAATAGACTGGAAGCCGACGTTTATAACTTAAAAGTTATTTTAGTAATGAGTAAAATATTTAGCTGTGAAATAATTATTTTGATATAAAATAAGTGTTGAGGGGGCGTGTTGAAGATTGTAGGATGGCAACACTTATATTTATGTAATGTGTAGTTTTAGAAAGTGGCAACTCTCTCTAAAAACACAAAATATATCTCTGCAAGTGTAACTGCGTATCATTAAAACCCAAGTCATAATAGTTGAGAAAAGTCAGGCAGATGATGTTGTTTTAATTTTCTCCGTTTCCTTACAGCCAAGTTCTGGTCGGCTTCGGGCGGGGTCAGCTGCACCAGGTCGACCTTCGGAAAGGTAAACCTGACAAGGGTTACAAGGGGTGTGCGGGCGCCGTGACGGATATAGCCGTAGTGAGGGAACCCCGCCTGGTCGTCAGCACCAGCCTCGACCGGCAGCTGAGGGTGCACGAGCATGGCAGCAAGGATTTGGTTTATAAGGTAGATATACAGGGTGATTGGTAATATACAGGGTGATTGGTAATATACAGAGTGATTGGTAATATACAGGGCGATTGGTAATATACAGGGAGATTGATAATATACAGGGTGATTGGTAATATACAGGGCGATTGTTAATATACTGGGTGATTGGTAATATACAGGATGATTGGTAATATACAGGATGATTGGTAATATACAGGGTGATTGGTAATATGTAGGGTGCAGGCCTTGAAATGAGTGATACTAGAGCTAATTTGCAACAAATTTGCTCCCGATAACTCGGGGTCCAATCTTCCTTTGGATATTTTCCTTCTCTGTACCAAAAATTGATATTGATCCAGAAATGCGTAATTACCAGTACGGTCAAAATACTACCTTGTCTGGGACGACTGTTATTATTATCCATAATGTTTCTTAAAGTGGGTACTGTGATACCAATTTTGATAGCTAATAAGACAAGGCGGTCGTTTCTGCAATTTACACGTTATGTGTCATACATTTATTTTGAGTAATCTGCCTTGAAAAGCAAGGGTATTTTTAATATCTAATATTAGGAAAATAAAACGCTGTTAAACCAACTAATTCTTTAACGATAAAGTTGAAAATCTATTAAAGAAATTTGACAGATTTTTGTAGCTCGATGTGGTGGCGTCTGTATATTAGCCTACTTCTAATATATTCTAATATTTACTGTAACATACATTGTACGATTGTTTGTTTCCCTAAATAAAATAAAAAACATAAAAAGAACATAACATCACGCCTGTAATCCACGAAGGGTTGGGCAGAGGTGTACCTATAGTACATCCACATTTCGCTAATTATGTTTAAGTCCCATGTAATAGGGGGCGAGCCTATAGCCATCAACCGGCCACAAATCCAGACTCTGCGGCTGCTACTGAGAAAATCCTGATGGAAAACCGAATAACACTGCCTGACCCGGGAATCGAAACCAATACCCTAATGCACGCAGTCGCGCTTGCTATAACTCGACCAACTGCAACTAGGCAAATTGACAATCCATAATGTTAACTACGACCATTACTATTCTGCCAAAGTCTCGAATGTCGCGTTGGTCTTTCTACATCGTTCTCACATGTATGTTTAATCTCGACATGAATGATGTAACCGAGACTTTGTAACAACATAATGATTTAAAAGAGTGTCCATGGAGTTTCTTGCCCATTCTTCTCCATAGAGATCTACGCTTTCGAATGGGCAACTACAGTACTTTCACAAGTTATTATGCCCTGTGACTGGGACTGTAGCTTAGTTTATTTTTTGTGTTTTGACATTCAAAAGTGCCTGTAATGGTTTAATTGAAATAAATGCTTTGAGTTTGAGTTTGAGTTTGGTCTAGTGCTCACAAGCGCGACTGCTGAGCATGAGGTCCTGGTTTCGACTCCCGGGTCGGGCAAAGTGCTATTGGGTTGTTCCATCAGGAATTTCTTAGTAACCGGTTGCTGGCAATATGCTCGCCCCCTATTTCATGGGACTTAAACATAACTGGTGAAATGTGTGTGTACTATTAGGTACACCTCTATTTCACCAGTTATGATTCGCGATGATTCTGCGAAAACGGCCTTTTTAGGCCCCCAGGTGAAATAAATTACACAATTAATTTTCTTTTATCTCTTTCCAGCAATACCTGACTTCGAAATTATCATGCGTATTAGTTCAGATAGAGAGTACCACTCCGCTCACTCGAGTGGAGAGTGAGATCAAGGAAGAAGTGGAAGATGCCGTCAAAGTGGAAGAGGAAGACATTGGAGACGATCTGGACAACCTATTCGAGAAAATGGAGACTGTTGGGTGAGTTGGGATGCTGTTTTAACTACCCATCATCTGCCTGTCTTTTCCCAACTATGTTGGGGTCGGCTTCCAGTCTAACCGGATGCAGCTGAATACCAGTATTTTACATGGAGCGACTGCCTATCTGACCTCCTCAACCTAGTTAGTACTGGGTAATACGATACCCCTTAGTAAGACTGGTTGTCACACTTTCGGGCCACTGACTGCGTGTAACGACTGTCAAAGATCTACAAATGACAGTCGGGACCAACGGCTTAACGTGCTTTCCGAGGCACGGAGGAAACTCTGTACGACCGATCTTGCCAAACGCTGCTTACTGCGACTTTTATTATTTAGCTACGATTCCCTGTTCTAAAGGGTGTAAATAAACCCTTAACGAAGCCAAAACGCACTGGTTCTCCCTGTTATTGCGATCATTTTTTGCTCTGGACCATATCTGGAAAACGTTTAGTTACGGAGATATTGAAGGTCAAAGTTCCAACTTTTTCACAAGTTTTTTTTTTTAATACTAGTTTTTAAGGTTATAAATACTTCCATGACGCGTTTACTATTTAATGCATCCATCAGCACAATGTTTTGAGCGCGTTACATTGAGTTCTAACATAAAAAGTGAATTTTCACACAAAAAGAAGTCGTTTCCCAGCAATAATTTTTGCGTAGAGTTACTTAGTTTGATGTACAGAATGCTTGGTTGACGGCTTCGTGAAGGGTCCGTTCACTCCTTGTATATTAAAATAATAACGTTTTTTTTTTCAGTGTCAAACCGAAAAAGACGAAGTTGAAACCGGAACCAGAAGAGTTACCATCTAAACGAAATAAACCCTCTTCCGAAGGCTCCACATCCCTACAGGAGATTGACCAGGAAGGAACAGAAGACACAGAAGACGCTATCAAGAAACTGCTGAGAAGTACAGAGAAGTTAAAGAAGAAACGCGATCAGAAAAAGAGGGAGAAGAAAGCGAAGAGCGTGTTCCATAATGCTTGATATTAAATGTAATGAAATGTTATTTGGCGTTTTTTTATTTTATTTATGTACAATAGGCACACCAACAGCACTGTCACTTACAAAATTCAAATAAATTAACATCTAAAATCGCCATTTCAGTAACCATGCAAATAACAGGTATGCACGACATTGACATGATGAATATTATAGACAAGAAGAAAAAATTCAAAGTGTGTTCAGTAGACCTAAATCCAGAACACTACAAAAACAAAACAATTTGAGCTATATAGACGTACATTGCTCGCATTGATTATATGATTATAGGGAACGTCTGTATGAAGTGAAACTCGTAGAGACAACATCGACAGGGTAATCCGTCAAGTTGGACCTGTCATTATACAGGGCGTCCCACGGATATGCCACATGGAGGGAAAGTACCTTGAATATTGTAGATGGAACATTTTACTGAAAGAAGACATTATTTTAATTTAGAAAACAATTTAAACTGCATTCACAGATATTTAAATAATTACATGGTTGAACCGGGAATCGAACCCGTTACATGAGAAAAAATAATCAGCCTGTAGCTTTTTCATACCGACCCAAAGACTTCAAAATAAGGATTATTTTTTGCTAAATAACATAATGTCACAAATAAAAGGAAGACGAATTATTTCTTTATAATCAGCCAGCCGCATTGTGATGGACAAAATAATTTACGCGTCTTTCGGCTCCCATACATGTAACATAATAAAATTACTCTGTGCATGTAACTGAGCGTTGTGTGGGTGTCTATCGATAGCTCTTAAAATGACATCGAGTTTTCTTAAATACTTTTTTTCAAATGTCAATGGTTGATGAATTATAATTGCACGATACGAACAATTATAATTGCACCATTAGAATGTCTGGATTCGTAGAGTTGTTTTAAAACAAATAAACTTTTTGCTAAGCCAAAAGTACCTACAAAAAATGAAGTTCATAAAAGAACAATAATCAACCTTTTGACCAAAGACTACAATATAATATAGGGTACTTTTGACTGTTAAACCTTTTTTGTTAGTGACATAGATTTCGGAGTAGCCAGCTCTATCTGTAAGACTAATGTCATCGTTATGTTCTTTTTTACCTCGGTGAAAATAAAAGCGTGTGATACGCAAATTACGAAATAATGTTTTAATTTCATCGACCTCTGGCTTTAAATAATAACATTGACCGCTTGTGTCGCATTTATGCGATAATTATTTATGTGCCCCTACCGCTTGTGTCGTATTTCTGCGACATATGTAGAACATGCTTTCGTTCTATTTTCGTCCTATTAATGGCGTGGTACAACTAAAACCATTATTAAATAAAGATATTATTTACAACAATTCTTTTAAATCATGTCTCGTAGCTCTAAGTATTGAAAATGCCTATTTATTGTAGGTAAGTATTATTAATTTTATCGATTTATAGCCGCACGCTAGGAGCACGGCAATAATTGATATTTAGTCAAGCGGTCAAAAGGTTAATATTCTTAGTGATAACTCTTGTATTCTTTATATTTTACCCTATCTGAAATCAGACATACCTACTCTATTTCTTCTAATAAAAGTTGGTCACTCATCCACAGACCGATACCTCAATCAGCGCAGCTTAACCTTCGATCGACCCGTGTGGCTGTTATTGCTATAAAAATACGATTAAAGATCTTAATGCAATTCTTTATTTGTGTAAATCACTACATAGTATAAAACAAAGTCGCTTCCCGTTGTCTGTCCTTATGTATACTTAGATCTTTAAAACTACCCAACGGATTTTGATGCGGTTTTTTTAACCGACTTCTAAAAAAGGAGGAGGTTCTCAATTCGGTTGTATGTTTTTTTTTTTTTTGTTTTTTTTTTTTTTTTGTGTTTGTTACCTCATATCTCCGTCATTTATGAACCGATTTGAAAAATTCTTCTTTTATCTGAATGGATCTACTTCCCGATTGGTCCCATAGAAATTTCATCAAAATCGGTTCAGCAGTTTGGTTTTGAAATGAAAATAGCTGGAAATTTTTGTGTTTGTTACCTCATATCTTCGTCATTTATGAACCGATTTGAAAAATTCTTCTTTTATCTGAATGGATCTACTTCCCGATTGGTCCCATAGAAATTTCATCGAAATCGGTTCAGTAGTTTGGTTTTGAAATCAAAATAGCTGGAAACAATATGTCATCCAAGTAAAAGAAATTGCGAAATTGATACTTGACAAGGATTTGTGTGTGATGCGATAACTAAAAAGGGTAAAATAAAAACTTTTTTGCAAAAAAAAAACCGACTTCCAAAGAAAACACTAAAAAAGTGGAAAATAACTTTACTTTCGGAAGTCGGTGGCAAAAAAGTCAATGAAACAAACAATAGTCACCGACTTCCGAAAGTAAAGTTATTTTCCACTTTTTTAGTGTTTTCTTTGGAAGTCGGTTTTTTTTTTGCAAAAAAGTTTTTTAATAGATAGAGTGATTCAAGAGGAAGGTTTATATGCATATTATAGTAGAGAAAACATTAGTATCTACATTGCACTCGTGCGAAGCCGGGGTGGGTCGCTACTTAAAAAATAAAAAGAATTTTAAATGGTGTCACAAAGAACTGAAATTCATTACATATACCTTATTCTTCATTCAAATGTTCAGTATGCTTTGGCCAAGGGGGTAATCACAGCTATGCCAGCTCAGCAGCATATTCCTCTATTATTCGAAGTAATCCGAATCCATGACTCCGAAGTAGTACGTCACTATGAAGAGCTGTCAGTGTCAACCTATTCATTTGTCAATGTCAAATCTAGTACTCTATTTGTTTGCAAAATAATGAGTTGTTTACATAAAATACATGAATTTCATAAAAGAATCTAGTATTTATTCAATTAAATAACCAACGTAAACCCATAACAGTTAAAACTGAACCTCAAATTATTAATATTAAAGTACTTTTAATACAGAAAACATGGATTTTTCTACAATTTGTCGAACCTGCATGAGTACCTCTAACAACTTTGGTTTAAACCCTATTTTTTCGTCTGAAGACACTCATGAGCGGTTTTCTAGTGCTTTCTACTCATGTACAGGAGTTCAGGTAAATATAATTCACCTAAAAACTACGTAGAATAGTATCTTCTAGCAAAATAAATCGTAATTTATTCTTCAGTTAGCAAAAGTAAGTACAACTACATTTTTTGCTTATGTTGTATGCTAAACGGAACTTTGTTATTTCTGGACTGAGAGTGAAGTTTATATCTAAAATAATATTAGAAAGCTTAACAGTTTGTTTGTTTGGTTGAACGCGGTAATCTCAGGAACTACCTGCTGGTTCGAATTAAAAAATCTTTTAGGGTTGCATAGCCCATTTATCGAGGAATGCTATAGGCTATAAAACATCATACTGCGAATAATAGGAGCGGAGCATTAATAAAAAATGTAACACAGACGAAGTTGCGCCGGTCAACTAGTTTTATATATTTTATTGGAAACGTGGATAGTGGCTTTAGGTAGAAGGACTTTTAAGGGGCAATAATTGCTAGTTGATTACAATTGTCTATACTTAGATAAAAAAAATTATACATACACAAGAGGGAAAGCATGTTAAGCCGTTGGTCCCGGCTGTCATTTGTAGATCTTTGACAGTCGCTTAAACAGGTAGCCAGTGGCCCAAAAGTCTGGCAACCAGTCTTACCAAAAAAAAAGGGGTAAGGCTAATCATTTGCTATTACTATAATGATTAGCTATAGCTACTATATCAAAACGAACCTGTAGTCCCCAAAGGACTTGGCAGAGTTGTTCCTAATAAAATAAAAATAATAGCTTATCATATATCCTTACTAATAATAAATAAACGTGAAAGTTTGTATGTATGTTTGTTATTCTTTCACGCAAAAACTACTGAAAGGATTTGGATGAAACTTGACATGCAGATAGTTCATAACCTGGATTAACACATAGGGTATTTTTTATCCCAGTAGTACAATCCCGTGGGACAGTAACTTAAGGTGGGAGCGCCAGGGTAGCCTGCGAAATTCAATTTTTCTTACGATTTTTGCAATTTACCGGTCATTGTCAGGCTATACATTGAACAAAATATGATTCGGCTGTAATATATGATAACGGCTGTAATTAGTTACAGAATTATAATCATTAAAATCATCAATACAACCCTCAAAGTTCATACAACCCCATTGAATAACTATTTCATGAAAAATTCATTCCTTAACTACATGTGGGCGAAGCCGCGGCCATAAGCTAGTACATACATAAACTCACACATTTTTCGCATGCAGGTAGGCAGAAATCACAGAACACCACCTTCTACGATCCTTACATACTCCATTTGCTACGTCCAAGTTCATACATCTGGTCATACGCGCACAACGGTAGCAAGTACTACACACCTGACCTTTCTGAAGAACCATAACATTTTACACAATCTTCATTCTTTTGCAGGTTAAATTCAATGATGGCCTTCCTCAAAACATGTGCACAGCATGTATGAGCCAATTCAACACCATGCTGAAGTTCAGAAAACAGTGCAAGCAAGTTGAAACACGGTTGCTGACAATTAAAACTGAGTTAGAATCTGAAAACTCTATAATTTTCACTCATGATGACCATCATTTGACACAAATCACTGAAGAACATTCCGTATTAAAGAAACAATTGACAACAACAGATAAATCTGGCATTGAAAATTGCTCAAATGCTACGAAAATGAAATCAGAATTTACTATCAAGGATGAACCGTTGGATAAAGATATTGATAAAGATCAACCGTTAAAATATATGGTAAATAGTAATACGGAAAGCACCAATGATGAGGAAATTGATACAGAAAATACATCTGATACTGAGTTCTATAACAAAGAAATCATTTTACGTAGAAACAGTTTTAAAATTGAGGAAACTGGTTGCCAGAACGATTCACAAAAAAATTATGATTCCACACATCACACAACAGAACTCAAACGAAACAAACCAAAAACGAATATAACCCAAAACAAGACCATAGACATTCCATACATCATCACCGGAACTGTCACAAAAAAGACAATGAGGGTAGTCTGTAAGTTATGTCAGAAGGAGCTGTCAATCCGGAGTATAGACTCGCATATGATGAGGAGACACCCCGGGGCTGACGAGAGGAAGGTCAAGTGTGAGTTGTGCGATAAGTACGTTACGAGAGAGAAGCTCAATCGGCATCGAATGATGATGCATGGGAGTGTTGGTGTTAGGTGTGGGGTAAGTTGTTTTATCACTTGCTTCGGTGAAGGAAGACATCGTGAGGAAACCAGCATGCCTGAGAGATATTTCTCGTAAAGCCAAGTCAGAGGCCCGAGGGTGTCATAAAAACTCTGACACCAGTTTAGGCACTAACCACACGAAAAAGACAGGTGAAAGCGCCAGGCTAGCCCGCGAAATACAAATTTTCTTACGTTTTTTTTGCAATTTGCCCGTCAGTGTCAGGCTGTAAGTTGAAAAATGAAATTTTCAATTATATGGTTTGCGGCGGTACTTGAAGAACAATTTAAATGAATTTATTAATTTTGTAAAAAATCATACTATTTCAGTTGTAACTGATTATTATTTTCTCATTGTTGAAAAATTACGGTCCTTTAATAATTCCCGTTCGCATTCAGGACACTGAGCTAAAATTCCGGACATGTCCGGAAAATTCTGGTCATTTTATAATGTTAGGATACTTTGATTCTTAATCAAAGTAATATTATCCTCTAATCCCCGAAGGTTTCGGCAGAGGTGTGCCTTATAGTACACATTTGGCCAGCTATGTTTAAGTCGCATGTAATAGGGTTCAAGCTTTATTACCGTCAACCGGGCACAAATTCGAAATCGAAAATGGTTGATACTGAGGAATTCCTGGAACACTATGCCCAACCCGGGAATCGAACCCAAGTCGTCATGCCCAGCAGTCGCACTTGCTACCACTAGCTACACCAACGACGCATTCATGAAAGTCATCATCATATGCTTAGCCTATTTACTTACTATGGGCTCGGCTTCCAATCTAACCGGATGCAGCTGAATACCAGTATTTTAAATGGAGGGACTGCCTATCTGACCTCCACAAACCAATTGGTATTGGGTATTAATACGATACCCCTCGGTAAGACTGGATGTCAGACTTTCGGGCTTGGGACCTGTAACGACTGTCAAAGATCTACAAATGACAGCCGGGACCAACGGCTTAACATGCTTTCCACGCTACTGGGGAAACTCGCTACTATGTAATGGGTGGTGACCCATCCACGGGCAAACCTGTGCAAGCGCGGCTTAACCTGAAGATCGACCCGAGCGGCTGTTATTATTTAGCCACGAGCTCCTCCTTCACGAGCATTCATGAAAGTATTCTCTACTATTTCAGTACTGTAAGTCGGAGTTCAACAGTAAAGAGGCTTTAGTCGATCATGTAGCTACCTGCTCCGCGAAAACTAAGAGGAGGAAAGTCAATGATTCTGTGAGTACCTTATCACCATCATCATTGGCAGCCCTGTTCCACCCATTGCTGAGGATAAGCCTCTTCCTCCAGGGCCATCTTTACCATTGGATACTCTGGGCAAGTGCCTGGGCCCCACGATTCAAGGGGGCCCCAAGTTCTGCTAGTGGCTGCCAAAAGAAAGTGAACTTATCCTAGGCGATACTTAAATTTTCGAGCTCGCTTCGCTTGCTTTTGCATCGTACATTCTTATGATTATCGAGCTTTTAAGCATTAGTCAATAGTTCAACCGATGTGCCTCAAACCGGTTTCATTAGAAAGGCAATAGTGCGAAGATGAATTAATAAATGATGATGATGAATATTATATGTTACTAGCTTATGCCCGCGGCTTTGCCCGCGTGGAGTTCGGTTTTTGCCCCACGGGATCGTACTACAGGGATAAAAAGTATCCTAAATGTTAATCCACGTTATAAACAATCGGTGTACCAAATTTCATTCAAATCCGTTCAGTAGTTTTTGCGTGAAAGAGTAACAAACATCTATACATCCATACAGACAAACTTTCGCGTTTATAATAATAGTAAGGATTTTCCTGTGTTGCCTACTGTGTGTACATAAAGAGTAAAATAAATAAATAAGATGGTTTTAGACCACTAAAACAATGCATTAGGAACTATAGCGAAGTAGCACACGCCGGGTATCCGCTAGTTACTTATATAGGGTGTTTTTTTACGAGGCGGAGAACTTTCGCTTTATTGCCGAAATACAGCCTGAATTACTGCGAAGAGAGTGTACAAATTGGACTTCCAGATTCTGCCATGTTGCGCATACACACACAACCGCGGTGGCAACATGCCAGAAATCATATTTAAACATTAATGGCATAAAATTAGCAGTCAAGTAAAGCCAATTTCATTGATACTAAAAACAATTGTCTGTTTCAATAAAAAGTTATTCGCCTATAAAAATAATACTTGCCGTATGAAAGAAAACCTTTTGTAATCCTTCCTGTTTCCGTCCAGGGTCGTGCGTTAGCTGAGTGTGACATCTGCAAGATGACGATGCAGAGAGCCAGTCTGAACAAGCACAAGGCTGTCAAGCATGCTGGACTCAGGCCAGTCTGCGAGGTGAACTTTTGTGTGTTTATTTATGTTTTCGAGCGTATGGCACTCGTGGGCTGCAGCTGAAAATCAGCGTCTGGTGGTATACCTTGTGTTGCCATCTGGCATTATGCTGAGCTGAGGCCCTTTGGTATTAATAGCTTTATTAATTTAATTTGTTTGATTTTAAAGTGTTTCTGGTTTTTTTTAATGCCCGTAAACTAAATTTTCTTTCTTACTTGCCATAATACAACATATCGCCTGTAATCCCGGAAGGGTTGGTTAGAATTTTACCTCCAGGGTAGAACGGACACCGACGCACAAATGCTTACCACGTGTTCAGTACCATCATTTTGTACCCCCCACAAATATGTGAATATGTGGTAAGCTTTTGTGTTTGTGTTTCCAGCTTGTACAGTACAATACACCCATATTTCGCCAGTTATGTTTAAGTCCCATGTAATAACGGGCAAGCCTTCGACCATACACAAATACAAAGTGGCTTACTTCGTGGCTGCTTTTGAGTAATACCTCAAAAAAAAACCGGTTAAACTTTGTCCGACCTGGGTGTCGAAAACAGGACCTCGTGCTCACGAGTAGCCCTGTACTCTGTGATGATTGTAAAAGTTAAACTGTAAATACAATTTTGGTTACGGTCGCAAATAAGTCAATCATACATTTGAATTTAGCGGGATACCTTGGCACATCCCCTTTAAGAGGTTTGAGAATTACTCCCGCATTCCGGGCACTAAGCATAGATTCCGGACTTGTCCGGAAAATTCCGAACGAATGGTGACCCTAATCATGTTTTGATGGTATGTTACTTTGATTCTATTAATCAAAGTTATAGATATTTCACATAGGCCTACATGGGCACTTATAAAACGTCGAGCACGGTTCGCGTTGGTCATTTCCATGGAGAAGAACCGGCAGAAACTCCATGGTTACTCTTTTAAAATCATTTGGTTTCACAATATTTTTATGTTACAGCATTAGTAGGTACTTAAGTATGAGAAGACATCCTGTAATGCCCGAAGGGATAGGCAGAGGTGTACCTATTTGGCTAGTTATGTTAAGTCCCACTTACAGTACTTACAATACTCTTCGTGTGCAGTACAATAATTCGTTCCGGGCCATGCTTAAACTGCCCTGGCGGTGTAGTGCGTCTGGCATGTTTGCCGAGAACAGGGTTGATGACTTTTATGCTGTAATGCGTAAACTTAGAGCATCTTTTCACTTGCGACTACTTAAGTTAAAAACGACATTGTGATCACCGTATTTCACACCATTTACATGTCCACCAAATATTTTGTTTTAACTTGATATATATGAACGTTTAATTTTTTGTAATTTCTAATATTTTTTTTTTGTTATTTCTCATTCCTTTTATTTTATTTTATTTTAATTTTTAACTTAATTTGTATTACTTTAGTTTGCGTGTACTTAAGTAAAAATTTGTGCATAATTTGTAATTTTATGGGTGCCAATGCCTGAAATAAACGATTTATTATTATTATAATAGGGCGCAAGCCAATGCCATCAACCGGGCACAAATCCAGACTCCGTGGCTGCTACTGTGAATTCCCGGTACCCAATAGCACTATGCCCGACCCAGGTGCTTATGCTCAGCAGTCGCGCTCGCTACCAATAAGCCAACGAGGCATTCATGAAAGCATTATCTATAATTTCAGTACTGTAAGTCGGAGTTACCAACCTCTAAGGTGTTTTCTATGTTTATAGCATTGTGGCAAGAGCTTCGGTAATAAGTTCCGCCTGCACGAGCACTACCGAGCGAAGCATGGTTACGAAAAGTTCAAGTGTAGTTACTGTGACTTCCGAAGCGCTGGGATTATGGCAATGCGGGTATGTCTCTAGTTTCTATCGTTTCCAGGCTTTGGTATCTTTCCTTATCGTGTGGTTAGTGCCTAACCTGGTGTCAGTATTTATGCCGCCCATGGGCCTTTCATGGGGTTTCCTCACGATGTTTTCCTTCAACGAAGCAAGTGATAATTATACAATACGCGCAACGTATCCGAAAAATCAGAGGCTTTGAAGCTTTGGTGATATGGGTATTGGACTTACAGGATGTGAACGGACCCTTCACGAAGCCGTCAACCAAGCATTCTGTACATCAAACTAAGTAGCACTGCGTAAAAATTATTTCTGCGAAATGACTTTTTTTTGGTGTGAAAAATCACGGTTTACGGTTTCAACCGTAAAGTTATAAACATTTTCATATAGATGGCGCTGTAGTATTTTTTGTACTATGTTGCTGAAGTAATTTTTGTAGTTCCGCTACATTTTTATTTCACTTCGATGTTATGTAGGTAATATTTCCTCAGAATCATGAGCGCCGTCACCGCGGAGAGAAACCGTACGTCTGCGAGACGTGCGGCGCCAAGTTCCACGCGGCGTACTTACTGATGCAGCACAAGCACTCGCATAATACCGAGAAACTAGTTAAGGTGAGCGTTAGTTATTACCAGACATACGTCTGCGAGACGTGCGGTGTCGCCAAGACACGCGACGACCGACCACTTATCAACCTATTATACCCATGGCTCATGCCTTTATTGCCAAACAGGTTGATCTTCAAGGTTAAGCAGGGCTTGCCGAGGTCGTTTCGTGGATGGGTGACCATTCATTCCATACAGTTTTTCCCGTCCCTCGGAAAGCATGTCAAACCGTTGGTTCCGGCTATCATTTTGTAGATCTTTGACAGTCGTTACAGGTAGTCAGTGGGCCGAAAGTCTGACAAACAGCCTTACCAAGGGGTATCGTACTACTCCGTACTAACTGGGTTGTGGAGGTTAGAAAGGCAGTCGCTCCATGTAAAATACTGGTATTCATCTGCATCCGGTAAGACTGGAAGCCGACCCCAACATAGATGGGAAAAGGCGCCTAGATGATGATGACTAATCTACATATATAACTTGTTTCAGTGTGACCTCTGTCCCGCGAGTTTCAAGGCGAACAACAACTTGCACATGCACAAACTAACGTGCCACAGCAAGTCGTTCTACAGCTGCACGTTGTGCGCGAGGTCGTACAAGTGCCGCTACTACGCCGTCAAGCATGTACGCTTAGCGCACCGCGGCAGTGACGCGCCTGATGTTATCAAAGTGATGAGTCAATAGCCGTTATCATGAATATTGACTGCATAAAAATTGTTCCTAAAACATAATTCAGGTTGAGGCCTGTGTTTAGATCAGTTTGTAACGTTTACCCCAGTTTGTAACATTTACCCCAGTTTGCAACATCTACCCCAGTTTGTTAAAGTTACCCCAGTTTGCAAAATCTACCCCAGTTTGTTAAAGTTACCCCAGTTTGCAACATTTATACCAGTTTGTAACAATTACCCAGTTTTTAAATTAGCTACATTATCGCCGAGTGTGATAGGCGATGTATTTACAACGTTCCCGTGGGATAATTTCCAACCATAACCGATGCAAAGCTGCGGGTAAAAACTCTATAATCACTAGCGGCCCAGGTGCAATTTACTAATGAAGGAAACTAAGTGCATATAGCAAAAAAAAAATATAAGTAACATCACGCATGTAATACCTTCGGGGATTACATGCGTTTTCTTCTTCGTGTCGCTGGCACGACAATTTTATATCTTGTTAGCCCAAAACTTCGCAACTTCCACCGCGTCGTCGGTGGCAGCGCAAAGGTCACTTCGGCTGCATGTTTTTGGGCTAAGAGGGCAGGATAGGAGGTGGAGCAAAGTTTGTCATAATGATGTTATATGATAGTCTGTAACATTTACCCCTATTTACAATATTTACCCCACTTTGCAAGTTTTACCCCAGTTGTTATCATTGAGACAAACCTGAATCGCTTACCCTAGCCTAATTATTGGGACCATTACACCGCTCCATTTATTTCCTGATTGTAAACCATAATCAATAGGTATACTATAAATTGTTTATTAATAAATAGTAATAGTTATAATTTGTAAATAAAATCTTTTATAATATAACTGTCAAATCTTGTCATTTCTGTACCTTGTTGAATATTTTTATCAATTGTTCCTACCTTTTACAAAAGACCTGTTAATCATCATCAACCTACCCTTGTTCCATTTTTTTTTTGGGGTCGGCGCAGCAGGACGTCTTCTTCCAAACTTCTTTATAAGGGTTCGTTTCCACGACGCGGAAAAATCCTCCAGCACTTTATTGATGTCACTGAATAAAGAACTGTATCGGTATTGCTTTTAAGTATAGAATTCGACGCAAACATAAACGTAACCTCGCGAGCGTTCGGGGATGCGCGTGCGCACAATTTTTGAGAAGTATAGAAGAAGAATACATGCTGCGGCATGCTAAGTCGTCATCTCATGAGTGTCAAAAAAAGGGCGGTTTTAGTTTTGAGGGACTGTCTCTTGTAAACTTTGACGTTCAAAAAGTGCTGAATATCAGTCTAATCTGAATAAAATATCTTATGATTTTGCCTAGCTATATCATCTTGACACAGTCCATCCATCATAAAAATAGCTATTACTGTCTATTCTAAATCCGCAGCGCGCCATGCTTTGCGCATTGGAAATTGGGCGGGAGGGAGTGAAATTGACCTAGGGTTTCTTTTGAAAAATTCAGCTTCTGAATGCAATAAAAAGTATCTATGTAGGTAGTAACCAAATAAAAGGACTTTATGAAAAAAAAAACGACAAATCACTTACAAAATGCTATGTGTTTATTGAAAATTACACGGTATAAACATCAAATAGCGCCTCCGTAATAATAATATCAAAAAATAATCATCGCTATAATAATATACACAAAATAATAATAATAAAACATTTAACTTATATTAAAAACTCAGGCTGCCAATATCACAAGTCAAACTATAATGGCTGAACTTCATTTGGCGTATTTGCACAAATATGGGGGTAGGCAGTAACCACAGAACGCCACCTGCTAAGATCCATACGTACTCCTTTCACCTCGTCAACATCCATACATCTGAAGGCCTAGCACGAGAGTGCATTTTAAACGTAACGTACGTCATTTTTTGTATCGGAAAATTCTATAGCATTTTAATTACGAGCCCTCTTACATTTCGGCGTTACGCTAATTTTAAAATTTTATCTAAATGGCATAATAACGAAAATTTATTCTATTTAAAAGTATAGGATATTCGTGAGACGAAAAATATTCAATAGAACCAACAAATTAGAGGTCCCGAAAGTCTCAGATCAGGTCTCCGTGAGTTTTTGTCTAAACATGCATCGGGAGAATGATTATTACTGAATAAATAAAACATAATAAAAATAATTTTCGGGGAACTGGGGTGGATCGAATGAATTTCCCACCAGTACGCAAAATACGCGCTTTGGACGTGGAGTTGCGGGCAAATAAGTTATCTAAAATTCGCTTTATTATTGTTGTAGAAGAGAAAACGAACAATTTTTAACAAGTACTTTACAAGACATTATTTTTCATATTCGGAATTTTCTACATGATGAAGATTAGTATTTTCTACATGATGTATATTATTGATGGCTAGCACTGACAGGTTAATGACCCCCGCATCGGTATAGGATAAACCCGCATAGGATAAACACTAAACACATGTTACCAACTTGCTATTTCAAAAACCTATGGCAAATTCGTTCCTTCAATTTTATTTCTAGATGTGAATTGAGAGCAAATTATACCTATGATTAAAAAACCAATAATTATAAATGGTGTTCTATTTTTTTTTTTTCACAGTTTTATGCTATTTAATTTGGTAGATTTTTTTTTATTTCTATCTTAGGATTTCTTTGATAGTTTAAAAATATTCCTATGAACTAGTATGACCAGCGTTTTCATTTATTGTCGTATTGACGGCGCCACCTGTATGTGAAACGAGAATTTTTAATTTTTAAATCATCAACGTGTTTTACGTTACGTTGACACCGCGATCGTGCTAGGGCCTCTGGTCACACACGCACGCCGGTAGCGAGTACTACGCACCTGACCTTTCTGAAGAACCTCACCAATAAGGTCAGTGTATGTCCTTCTAGGGCGTCCCCTCCCGGCGTTTCCACTCACATCTGCCTTGTAAACTGAACTTTATCGCATTCAAAATAAAGTATGCTTTGTTATAGCCAAATAAAGTGAATATTTGGACAAATATACCAAGGGAAGACCACCGTAAAATGTATGGCATACAGTACCCGGGCGTTGACATAACACATCGAGTATTAGAAAGAGACATACACACAGGTGTGAGAGAGACAACGCCCTACAAAACGGAAGTCTTACTAAAACTCCATGCGTCATATTTACGCTGGGGTACTGTAATTTGTTAGCAGCTAAAATGTCGATTCTAGACAAAAAATCTTGCTTAGTTATTCAAGTAGGATAGTGTTAATAATTAACATTCAATGTAAGACAAAAGTCTTATATTTGGTTGAAGCGCCAGAGTAGTCTGCAAAATTCAAATTTTCTTACGTTTTTTTTTTTTGCAATTAGCAGGTCTGTGTCAGGCTGTATGTTAAACAAAATATGATTTGCGGCCGTAATACGCGTGTATTTACAGAATTATAATCATTGAAATCATCAATACAACCTTAAAATATGATTCGCGACCGTAACCAATATGGCTTTACCGAGTTCTAATCATTAAAACAACCCTCTACGTTCATTGAATCTCATTGAATGATTTTTTCATGAAAAATGAGATTATATAAACCTTGAGGGTTGTATTGATGATTTGAATTATTATTATTATAATTCTGTCAATACATACGTGTTACGGTCGCGAATCATATTTTGCGGGATAACCTGGCGCTTTCATTAGTATGTAAAGTTAAGTAGCTGCATTAATATCCAATGAAGCCGACGAAATGGCTTGTCCAACGATCGGTTTCTGATATGAAAAGTAGCCCCGTGTTCAAATAGGGTATTTAAACATGTTTTCTACATGTTCTTTTAACATTTTCGTTTCAACCTAAAATAAAACAAGTTTCAAAGACTAGTTGTGTTTAAAAAGGTGAACAAAATCGTTATACAGGGTGGCGCCAACAATACGACAGTAAATTAAACTGCGTATACCTCATGACGTTCCCAGTCTGCGTACAAAAAATCATTCGAATATATCCAGTAGTTTAGTCACAGGACATTATTTTTCATATTCTGAATTTTCTACATGATGTAGATTAACAGGCTAGCACGGACAGGTTAACGACTCTCGCATCGGTATAAACACTTAACACAGTTATGTTGCCAACTCGCTATTTCAAAAACCTTTGCCAAATTCTTTCCTTAAATGTCATTTCCGGACGCGAATTAGTGCAAATTATACCTGAGCTTGGGAAACCAATATTTATATAACGTATTGTATTTCGTTAACAGTTTTCTGCTATTTAGTTTGTTTGAAAAATTCTTTTTTTTTAATGTCGATGATAAGATTTTTTTTTATAATTTAAAAATATTCCTAAGAACTAGTATTAGCAGTGTTTTCATTTATTGTCGTACTGTCGGCGCCACCCTGTATAGGTTCTACCACGATCACTGAGCCGGTCGACCACTTTTCATCCTTATGTCCTGAGTAATATGGTTCAAAGAGCCGACACGAGTTCAACAGTCTGTAGCTACTTTTGATATACCTTTTACAAACCGATTGTTATTCGAACAAATCCTGGGTTATTCATAAACGTCTGTTCAGCATACATTAAAGAAAGGTAAGTCTTACACCGGTATCTATAAACAAGTCAAAGTGATTACTTGAGTACAGGTAATTATTTAAGATACGAGTTTTATTCTGTAGTTTAGTAATTGCTTGAAGTTAGAATTCTTAGCTTTGCTTTCTTTGACGGTTCTTACTTCGTTTAAATTTTTGTCTGTTGCACAAAAATGTTTGCATAAGTAATTAGTTAAACTCAAGTAATTATTTTAACTTGACTATCTGATACGGCGGTTAATCAGTTGCTAACTGAACTCATATACACCGCACAAATAAATACTTATATTGACAAGTAACAGTTACAAATAAAATTATGAATCATAGCAAAACTTTGTGTACTATCTCATGCGTTTATCCGCCAAAACATAAGGTCACTATAGAACGATTCGCCGCTTTATACAAGGTGTAAACGGACCCTTCACGAAGCCGTCAACCAAGCATTCTGTACATCAAACTAAGTAACCCTACGGTCAATGAATTGCTGGAAAGTCTTTTGGGGGGAGGGGGGGTGAAATCACAGGACTCAATGCAGCGCACTCAAAGCATTGTACTGATGAATGCATTGAATAGTACGGAGGTCATGGAAGTGTTAATCTAAAGTTGACAACCCGAATGGCGCAGCGGTAGTGACGCTGCCTTACGTTCATAGGGTTCCGGGTTCGAATCCCGATAGGAGCAAGTGTTTGTGTGATGAGCATGGACATTTGTTTCCGAGTCATGGATGTTTATATGTATAATAAGTATGTATTTACAAACAAAAAGTATCTATGTGGTATATCAACTATCTGGTGTCCACGACACACGGAGAGAGTAAGTGCCTTTTCGGCTTCGTTAAGGGTAGTTTTATTATAATACGTAACATCACGCTTGCAGTCCCAGAAGGGTAGGCAAAGGTGTACCTAATGGTACACCCACATTTCGCCTGTTATGATTTTAATATGTATCGTGTATTGTCTCGTCAATATAAGTATTAAAAAAATAAATGCTTTTATTCTGTGAGTATTATAACAATACAGTTTACAGAGCCTGTAAAAAGTGACTATGATGGCACTGGTCAAAATAATAAAAACAATGTTGTTTTTTACTAAACTTTAGTCAAGCCCGTTTACACGTATCTAGTGTGAAGACTAGTGCTTAATTTAGTTATTAAGATTCTCGCGTAGTGTAGTCAATGGGATTTGCACTAATTAGTCTTTAATTTATTAATTACATAGACTCATTCGACTAAAGGACTTGACACGTGTTAACGAGCCAAGAGAGCGCTGTAACCGTTTATTTTGTGACTAAAATTGTGAGTTATTTACAAGCAGTTTATAGTCAAATATTTTTTGAGAGTTTTAACGAAAACATATCCGTTGTGGATTTTATTTAACTTTTTGTAAGCCATCGTCACATATACGTGACAATCAAGCGCGTACCCTGTACGCCAACGACACAAATATGTGACAAAAAAATACGATGCACTATAACACGAAATAAACAATTAAATCATTACTTTTGTGTGTTTTTATTTGTATACCTTAAATAAGCTCTTGTCTTGTCTCTTTGATAATATTGTTTATCGATCATGTTTTGGAAACTCTATTCTTTTGTAAATTTTTTATCTTGTTCTACGATTTGTAGTAAGCAACGACTTATTGTCCATACTTACGTACTAACGCTGTAACATAAAAATATTGTAAAACCAAATGATTTTAAAAGAGTAACCATGGAGATTCTCGCCGGTTCTTCTCCATGGAAGCGACCAATGCGAACCGTGCTCGACGTTTTATAAGTGCCCATGTAGGCCTATGTGAAATAAATATTTTGATTTGATTTGTAGGTATATTTTTTTGTATGCGGCGAAATTGTGGCTTGGCGTGGAGGGCACAAGCGTGCGTTTATGCTCTGGCGTTCAAAAGGTTAAATAATTTACACTGTGCCGTCGTGGCTTACAGCCCATTCCTTCTCACAGAGCCTGTGTGCCAGCTGTGGGGAACATATTATTACACATTTTGGGATGTAGTGTTCATGGTTTCATAAGACTTCACAATAAACTCATCGATCTAAAATTTATCAGAAGTAACATATTAGGGTCCACCCATAAATCACGTCACACGTTAAGGTGGGGGGGAGTCGACCAAGTGTGACAAGGGGTGGGAGGGGTCCTAAATTTCGGTACATCACATTTCAAAATCTAATATATATATATCTAAGTATTAAAACAGAAAATTTAAACTAGTAACGAACATTTCCAACTCTATTTGTATGAACATGTAACATTGCAAAATATGTGACGTCACACTAGGGAGGGGGGTCTCGTAAATGTGACCAGCCATATTCACAACGCTTTGATTCGTTTTCGGAAAGTCGATTGCCTATCATTTTTTGGCATTACGCAAACGAGCGAGGGCAGCTGCAACAAGGACGGGGTCAAAAAAATCATGAAACTCTTGTGACGTAACTTATGGATGGCCCCTAATGGCCCTCCTTCTGGGGCAGTCGGGTAAAAATAAATACGAATGCGATTTCGTTAAAACCCTCTTCAAAAATTGACATTTTTTTAAAACGTTCAACGATTAATGTTAAGAAAAACATTGTATGATATGTCCAAATAAATTATATAATTAAATATACAAGATTTTATCACCTACTTAGCGAGTAGGTTAGATATAGAAGCAAGACGATTAAAATTACATGTTTCAATACAAAATAGTTGCCAACAATAAAAAAAATCTCTAAATACTGCAAAAAAGCGCTACGACGCGACTAATCGCAACGACTAGTCGCAACGATTAATCGCAGCGACAAAACGCATCTTAAAAATCACCAGCGAACGCCAACGGGTACATTACCGCTGTCGTAAGCTACAATAATAATAATATTACATTATAATTTAGTAAAATCTTCTGATACACGATTTTTTACGACTTTTTTTAAAATAAATTACGTACAGTATGCATATACCCTCATATTTATTACTTTTCTAATAGACATCTCTACGTATACAAATGCTTGTTTGTGTGCCCCTAAATACATAACAAAATTTAAAATAATTGATAATGTACAAAATTATTAATTACTGATAAATCGCCGCGACGGACAGAAAAATAGGTTGTATACAAATATGTAACCCGTGGACACCTCCCTGTTAAATCCCGGAATTGCGTTTTATTTTTTAAGTTCCGAAATAAACATGTTAAAAAATTAAACTTTTTTTTGCAAAAAATAAAAATAACCACCTACCAAAAAAAAACCCATTCAAAGTGGTAAATAACTTTACTTTCGGAAATCGGTGACTTTTGTTTATTTCATTGACTTTTTTGCCGTCGACTTCCGAAGTCGGTTTTTATTTTTGCAAAACAGTTTTTACTTGACTCTTTTTAGTTGTTGTTGTATCTCAGACAAATCCTTGTCAAGTATTAATTTTACATTGTAATAAGAGTTGTAGGTGGGTTCAAGCGTGCCTATAAAATTTGAAGAGTTCCCTCCATTTCTCCAGAATCCAATCATCAGATCCTGACCGGATGGGACCACCTGGCAAGTATACCATTTCAAACAAAAAAGAATCTTCCAAATCGGTCCAGGCGTCTTCGAGAAATCGGGGAACATACATACAAAAAAAAGATTCCGACGAACTGAGAACCTCGTCCTTTTTTTAAGTCGGTTAATTACAGGGAGGTTTTATACACATGTTAGCTACTTCCTTGAAGTTTAGACAAATAAACTGTACCTACTGTACAGTGTGTTCTATTCTGTTATTGTAGCGATTTCTGATTATAACGCATTGATATTCGCTACAGAAATGGTAGAACAACTAAGACAGACACAAGATTTGATAGCACATCCGCTGATCAAATCAGGATTTTACAAATTATTGGGAAATATCACCGCGGCAGTTAATAAAAACTGATTAAGATGAACATGAAATGATTTGTTGGTAATAATTGCAATATGTAAGAAACTCAATGTGCTTCAGTATCTGTGTTGTGGAGGTCAGATAGGCAGTCGCACCATGTAACATACTGGTATTCAGCTGCATCCGGTTAGATTGGAAGCCGACCCCAACATAGTCGGGAAAAGATAGGCAGATGATGAATTAATTAGTCAAATTCATACATATTGCAATTTTACCAAAAAATAAATTGAATAACAAAATTGTCTAATACAACCTTTATAAGCACATAATAACTATAAATACATAAGCGAATCGCTTTGACGAAATCTCATAGAAGCCTTGAATTTATTGTCCACCAACTAAAATAGCGATATTGCTATCTCTTTCTCGCAAATACAACAAGAAAATGAAGACATGTTCAGGGTCAAATGTTTGCTAGTACACACCCACATTTCGGCAGTTATGTTCGAGCCCCATGTAATAGGGGGCGAGCCTATTGCCATCAACCGGGCACAAATCCAGGCTCCGTGGCTGCAACTGAGAAATTCCTGATGGAAAGACCCAATAACAATTTGCCCGACCCGGGAATCGAACCTCATGCTCAACAGTCGCCTATCGCTAGATCAATGAGGCAATCGTAAATATTACCAAGTCTTTTTATATGTTATGTTAGAAAAAGACAGCAATACTCTACATAATTGGTACACAACAAAGCCAGCGCTCTCGTGCCAGTATTTTATAACGACTGACACATTTTAAATTACTTAATGTAATTTTAGCATTTAATTTTATTTATATTAAATACACGATTGTATTTCACTTGGATTTAAACGACAGGAGCGAACAATTATTATTATTTTTATGTTATATTAGTTATTTTTCCAATAACCGGGTTGTGGAGTTCTGATAGGAAGTCGCTCAGTGTCAAATACTGGTATTCAGCTGCATCCGGTTAGACTGGAAGCCGACCCAACATAGTTGGGAAAAGGCTAGGCAGATGATGATGTAGCAAGCAAGACTTTGAATCTGCATTACAGAGAACACAGGCAGAAACGTGAACTGGCCTTTTGAATTGATCAGTAATATAATATCTACAGCAATCAAAGGTGAGATTTTAGAGGAATGAAGAACATGGTGCAAAATTCTTCATCCCCCATACAAAAGGGAGGTTCCTCTGACCAGATGGGTGTTATGTCTGGGAGATTACTGCCCACGACTAACTGTTGACTGAACGACTAACTGTTGGGCAGTAGTCCCCCAGACACAATTCTGGCGGACTACTGCCCAACAATTAGTCGTTTTTCTATATGGTCTTAAGAGCGTGTACGCCGTACGGCATTTCATGCAAATTATCAATTCCTTATTTTTCGAAACGATTGAACCGCTTTTAATGAAACTTCACACACATAAGCAGGATACATAGGTCTAAAAAGTTAGTGAAAAACATTTTCGAAATGTCTTATTTAAAAAAAGATAATTGGAAATGTCTGTTTCTATGGAAAATTTAAAATCGGTCTAATTTAACTCAATTTTGCGAAAATGTTTTTCACTAAATTTTTAGACCTATGTATGAAGTTTCATTAAAATCGGTTCAGTCATATCGAAAAATAAGGACTTGAAAATTTGTATGAAATGCCGTACGGCGTACACGATCTTAAGTCGCGGATATACTTTAATAGCACGATTCAGAATTGTAATGTTCGTTCTTCATTTGTGTCATAGATGGCGCTGTAGTACTTTTTGTCCCAAACATGTTTATTTGACTGAATTTTTTTTTTCGTTATACTTGGTGTGTAATAAATAGCTGCAACATACAGAATGTTGTTTTTATTTTTAATCTCGCTCCTGTCTCCAAGTAACGTTGAATTAGTTTAACACATATAGTTTTATAATATAGGGTTTAAAATTATATTTATGTACACTTATAGTTATAATATACATAAGACTAACATTATATGGCGTTCTACTAACATGCTTAGCTTAAGTTTAGGCTGCGACCGACGGTTCTCGACTTCCAAACTAGAAGACCGACTTCAATAAATAAAACATAGACTTCCAAAATGTGTGAGACAGTTTTGAATGTAGGCAGTATTAATTTGGTTCCGAAAACAATGGTGTTGATTACCCATACATAAGATGTTACTATAAATTAACTTTCAAAATGAATCATTCGAAAATACAGTATGCTGTTATAATCTAAAATCCTTTTTTACGCGTCAATATTTTTTTTTGCCTTACTAATACATTCACAATAAATAAAACAATACTTTTGGAGATACATGAAAAATCAAGTTGCAATACAAAATCTCAGGATCAACTGCATATTTAATTTAGTTTTACCACCTAAGGAAACCTTCTATAACAAGTTAGGCTACACACATGTCCAGGTTGGCCCGATTAACCACAACCGGGGAGCCAAAACACATACAACTTTGCTACCCCGCTTGCG